>VZTN01000046.1:3525-59441 GCA_013400515.1 Erpornis zantholeuca
TTACTGCACAGACTGGTTCCCAGGAGCCATCCATGGCAGTTGGTGCCTCTCATTCACTCTTTCCACATCTCCTTTTCCTGCATCTCAGCCCCTCTCCTGCACACACCTCTGTGCAGGTTGTTGGAAGCAGTGGGATGGGAGAAGTTTTGCTATTGTTTATTTTCATTTGAATCCTTTGGGTTGATTTTTGTTTCACACTCCACTAGCTTTAGGATACATCAAAATCTGGAAGACAGCTGTGTTCATCATGCCAAGTCATGGCTGTGCTGGAGCCGCTGTGCATCAGTTAATCAGATGCACAACTACAGAGACATCACGGCTGCCCTGCTTCCACAAGGCAAGAGACTTCCAGAGAAGTCATAGGCATTGTTACACTTTTAGTCAATAGCCTGGGGGCCTGCCAGCCTGCAGACTAAACTGGCATAGCCAGGAGTTTGCCCCAAGGCATTTCTGCTGCTGTTATATCTACAGTAATTCCAAAGAAGCCAGCACATCCCAGCTTTATGCTTGGTAGACCTTACAGCAGGATCTGGCCTCACTTTCAAGGCCTATATATATGTATTTTTAGATGACCTGAAAGTAAGGCAGAGATATTGCTGCATTCTTCTGATGCACCTCTGCAAATCCATAACCAAGATTATCCCATCCAATTGACTTAATGGCTGTACTACAAAGCATAAAGCAAGAATTTCTGCTAGAAGCTGCCCTTCATCCGTAACTCAGTTTACATAACATGGAATATAGGAAGTCCCTATATACAGTAAGGGGAGACAGAAGCTGAGCAAACAGAATTTCTCCCCATTAGAGACAGTAACACAGCTCTTGTCCTATACTTGTAGGAAGCAAGGGAGTACCTTGGGAAAAGGTTCAAACACACACAGACATTACCCTGTCAGTTTTCCATGGTCTGCCTTCTTTCTATCTAGAAATCCAAGCTCTCCCTCTCAGTCAATGCTAGAGCCTGGAGAGGTAAGTGCCTTTAAGACCCAAGAGCCTGAAATACAGAGGTGCTGGTTAACTCTTTCAGAAGGACGAGCACTGGGATCTTGCACAAGGGCACCAGGCCCGTTTGAAGAGACTCAGTTTTACAGACCACTAGGAATATAAGGGGTTTAGCAAAAACTCTTCTTATTTGAACCTGTTTGAGGTTTATATTCATACTTTGATTCCTTCTGTCGTTTCATAATGTTACCTTTCATTTTTGAAAAAAAGGTCTCAAAATCATCACCCCCAGTCACAGCATTTCAAGTGCTGTGACTTTCTGAGAGCAGTACAACAAACTGCATGTAAAATAATTTCACCAGCAAGCATCACTTGAAGCCTGTCTGAAAGATCTCAGCTTCCTCCAGACCTTGTAGACACCACAAATAGTTTTCAGCTTTTGCGTAAAAGGTGTGGTGAGGTACAAACACAGCTCATTCCCTCAGCCATCCTAACTGATGAGTCTGGGTGCAGCTGCCTGTACTGTAATGGAGCCCTCCTTTGGGGCTATGAGCAACCAAGGTTAAACTCTTTGTTTTTAAGTGCCATGGAGGGCTGTAACCCTGGGAATCCCGCGACTGGAGCAGATTGGAGCCACGTGCTTCTCTCCCTAATTGTGATCACTGATAGATAATCCCTTCATGGGCTGCTGCTCTACAATTGCTGTGCAGCAACTAATCCAATCTGAGAGCCAGAACCAGGCCCAGGGGAATAATTCCCCTCCTACTTCCCTAAAACATGGTGAAATCCACTGTTTCCATAGAAACAAATCAGTTTGATGTCCACACAACTCCTGCATCCCTCACCGGTGGGCATCAGCCCCAAGCTGCTGAGGTTTTAAACAAGTGTCTACAGCTATAGGTCAAGAGTTTGGAGGAGAAACAAGAGGCACTCCCAGCATACAAACCTGACTATCTCATCCAAAATGTCATGTGCTTCAGTTCATTTCTGCTGTGAGAGAATTAATCAGGAATATTCTTCCCCTCCTCCATTTTGAGGGTTATCTGCTAGCTCCCTCCCTGCTATCTTCCTGCAGATGGGTTAGTCCAGAATACATGAGGACGTGAAACACAGATGAGAAATCAAAACAGAACACTCCAGCATCTCACATGCACTTGTGAGCCAATTTACTCTGTGTTTCTGCAGGTAAAAAACTGTAAAGGTATTTTCTTGTTTGGAGCTCTGCATTTTACTGCAGAGAATTATTTAGAGAGTGGTACAGCCTACAGTGCACTGCCTGATCTCAAAAAGTCACTGCCCGTTATAGCAAATGCCGCATTGACTCTAGGCTGCAGAGCTGGGGAAGCAGAGTCTGGAGAGAGCGGAAAATTGCAGCACTGCTGCTGTGCAGCTTCCTCTAGGATTTTCTGAGTAATAGAAAATGAAGTCCTGGATTTTGTTTGCTGCCTTGGGATATTCACAGTAAAGAATAATACAGCACTGATTCTGCATGACAATATCAGGAACTCAAGAGAATAAGCAGCGTGGTGCATCCTGAATGAATGTGGCAGTAAGGATTACACATTTGTGGAAAATGCAGTTTTGATTTCAAGAATTACAATTCCAGGAGAAAGGAAACAAGGCTGGTTTTACTCATGTGAAAAAAAAAAAAAAGTAACACCAGAAATATTGCACTGCATGATGTATTCTCCACCTCAGAAACTGTAAACCAGACCTTTATGTCTGCCTTGCTTAATTTTCACCATCACAGCATAAAAGCATGTTTTGCTTTTGCTACTTCAGAAGCATATATAGCCTGGCAAAAATTTCCCTGCAATCGCAGAATCACCCTGTAATTTCCAGACAGTCTCCAAGAACACAATAACAGGCAGCAGCAACATCCCAGAGCATCAAATTAGTTCAGTCCCTACAGCAGCAGTGAAGAAACAGGTTTTTTTAAGGCCATAAAGGTAAACCCATGACCCAGCATCTTAGTCTCTTTTTCAAGCCACACTGATCTGTCATAACACTGCAGCAACACTGCTCTGCTTTGGCACAAACAAATCCACTGACAACCCCTGGCTCTGCTGTATCAGAAAGGCTGCAGGCTTGAAAAGCATGACTTGTTCAGCACCTGCAACTTGAGCTGTGAGAAAACAAAAGGACAAGCTGTACACTAAAACTCTGGGAACAAGGATGGCTGACAGGAAAGCACAGACACAGTAACACTCTAGGATTAATGGATGCTAAGACTAACAAGCAGCAGGCTGACCTTGCTATTTTCTACCACCAGTCTCTTAATCTCTGGAGCCAGGCTGCAGCTGAGTCCAGACTAAAGGCTGCCCAGCAGTAGAGGCTCTCCTGTGTTCCAAGACACCATTATACTGTGCAGCAGTAACTAACATTCACACTACTCATCACATGGAGGCTCTGGATAAAAAAAGGAGGTTATCCCCCTTTTTGTCCTTCTCTCCTTCAGAGAAGGAAACCAGGTACAATGGCAAATTCAAAGATATCAAATACATGCACTAAGCATAATCTTAGATTTCTTGTCAAAACTCCACCTCTGGAATACTGGTATTTGCTGCAAGACCCAAGAGAAGAACAAATGTAGCTAGAAGGCACATTTCATCACAGCAGCATGACACTTCCTCTACTCCCAGACACCACTGTGTGCTAGAAAAGGAGACCCGCTCCCCAGAGACTGAATTCCTTAAAAGGTATAGACAACTGAAAGAGTTCACTGGGAAAGGTCACTGTGAAGTCACTTTGATGAGCCCACAGATACAAACCCAAACTGCACAAGGAAAAATGGTACCTCAACAAGCCACAATGTGCTGTTAGTGGCCCCACACTGGTGGTGGGTTTATAAAGCTGAATGCATGTACCTTGCTAGCTTATCCTGGCTCAATGATAAGAGGCAGATTGTGCTGTGGTTAGGGAGGTAGCCTGCTTCCCTTCCAACAGGCCAGGCAGGAAGGACAGAATTCCACAGGGGAACAGAGTTATGATGCATTCGGGCATCCTGACCAAACTGCCCACAGTGCACAGCTGTCCTACAGAGGGAATTTAAGATGCCAATTTACATCTCTGCTCTGCCTGGAGAAGTATGCAGGAACAGTGCCACGCTCCTTGCTACGCACTGCACCTCTGCGGCTCCAGATATAATTAAGATTAACCCAGGCAAGGAACATGGTACAGAGGCACTGCCTCTTAAGCCCTTGAAGAAGACCCAGCAGACTGATTGCAAACACCTCTAGTGCAGAGCAAAGTCAGAAGCATTAAACTCTACTTAAAAAACCACACAAGACATCTCCATTTCAGGCTATACCAGAACAAAAATTGGATCAATGGTCCCAGAAGAGATGAGCTTCTGACCTCCTGTCTGGTTCCAATGAGCTTGCCGAAGTGCTTTTGACCAACCAGTGGAACAGCACTTCTCATGTCACAAGGAACATTTTCCTCTAGTCAAATTGGGGCAGCGACCATGGGAGGTGACAAAAAGGCTGGGCTTAAATGCAACAAAAAAACCCAAAAAAACAAAAAGAGGAAGATTAAAACAGGTGTTGCCTTATCAGTGGACATTCTGAATCCATAGCAAAACAGTGGCACAGTGACTTGGACAGACAGACAGAATTACAGCCTTCCATTCCTTTCCTTATTTTCCACAAGTAAAGGGCTTGACTAAGTTTCTCCCCCTCATATCTCCACTCCACTTGTTTAAACCAATACACTGATTTCTAAGACATCTGCTTTTGCCCCTCCAGGTGTCCAGTGTGAGTTCAGCTTTCTCCAAGCAGAAGTTGTCAAACATCAAGTGCCAATGCAGTATCTCACTTATTCCTTTGCAGTAAGCATTCTTTAAATATAATTCCTTCGATAGTTTATACAAATTCATTCAGTAAATGGACCTCTTTCTTCAAAATTAGTTTGGGGTGCCTGGTACTTTGCAGGCCTGAGATAACCAACACATCTTGTATGAACAGGCATAAGCAGAGTAATTCTCAGGAACAGGAACGAATCAGAGTAGCACAGCCCAGAGGGAAGAGGTTTATTGCTGGGATCTCTGCTGAGAACTGCATGATGTAGAAGAGGTGACCTGAGTTTCTGTACTGGAGCTGCAGCATCAGCTTGGCAGTGTGGCACATGTCATGCACCAATCCCTGAGGGTATTCTGCATTTCAAAACATACCAACCTCCTCCTTACCCATAGCTTTAACCCCACTGTGACAGATCTCCTCTCAAGGCCACCACTATGCTCAGGCAATTCCCAGCTATTCATAGAGGAACTTCTATTAAAAGTAAAAGCACAATCAGCTTAAGAAATAGCCAGAGATTACACAAGAGATCACAGCAGCCAGAAAGAGAGAAAACCTAACATGTATTAGAATTGAGGGGTCCTATCCTGACCCAGAGCAGTGTAAGCTCAGAGTACATCATAAACAAGTCAGTGAGACTAAATTCAGCATAAAACCTGTGAGGGGTAGAGCTTTGTTGTTTATTAGTTTAATTCTGAACTAAGAGGTCATCAGATATATTCCCCTGCTGAGAGGGAATTGTTCCTGTGCTAGAAGGCAGGTGGCAAATGGACAATCATTATAAACCCCATTTTTAGAAGTTTGTAACTACTTGGATGAAGAAGAGCTCTCAGGGCTGAAACATCCTGCTAATTTGTCAGAGCCCTGACCCAGAAACTACATAACTTACTCTGTCTTACAGAGTAACTTACACATAACTTACACATGTAAGAGTAGCAGGAAAACAAAGAGGAGGAACTGAACAAAGATTTCAAGATTTTTGCTTTTAGGTACCTCTTTCCTTGTTCTAAGAAATTCAGCACCACCTTCCCTACCCCTATATCTCCACTCTCAATTTTTTAAAACGGGGAAAAATTGTAGTTTCTCCTATTGCTCTCCAGGGTAATTAGCTGTGCTGTGAAAACATCTGCAGATGTTGAGAACCAACTGTTCAGCATCTCTGTAGACTTCTGCCTATTGATATGAGAAAGGGTCTGAATGCAGCTGAAAAACTACTCTGAAATACAGCTACAATTTATGATCAGCTTTTAGATGGCATTACAGCAACACTGCTTGGCAACACTTGCAGCCAAAATCCACAGCAGTTATCAGTTTAATACTGGTTGTGTCCTCTCTTAGCATCACATATACTACACTGGCCACTCTTGCAGCGATAGTGTTTCCCAGCCCCAAAATGACAGTCGGAGCAGTCAGACAGGAGCCGAGCACCTCCTGTATCTGTTACGGTTGTATTAACTCTTCACCCTTCCACAAGGCTGCAACAATCCAGCCACAAGCCATAAAAAACAGAAAAGAGAGAGTTAAAGGAGACTGTTGAGGCAATACATTATTAAAATAGTATTTTCAGCCCCAGAGACTCCAGTTCAACTCCCATTTCCGTCACAAGTGAGGTACTGGGTTTATTCCAAACCTCATTTATTGTTCATTGCGACTGCAACACAAATATTTTAGCCCTGATTTGAGACTAAGCCCTGATTTTTAGGAAGGGAAAATATGACAGTGCAGGTCTTAGAAATTTTGGGATTCTTTATACTTGTCTCCAGAAGCATTTAGGGAAACAGCATCTTTTAGAGAAAAAAAATACCCTCAAACCTCCACGTTAGAAATTGCTGTTTTCAATACAAAAGTTACACTGCTCTTTTGTTCACTCAGTTACTGTGGCCAGGGCTCTAAGAAAAGCCACACAAGTCACAAGACCTGCAGAAAAATGGCAGAAGCTGGCAAGTTTGCTTCCAGTCAGCAAGACACAGCTTGAGGAGCTTGCATAACGTCTGCTTCCAAGAAGCTTCCCAAAAGATGTTATGCTGAATTGCAAGAAGCTACTAACCAGGGACCATCTCACTTCCATTTGGTCATGGCTGGGTCTGCCAAAACTTGCCATGTCAGATGCTCTGGAGAAAACACAGACACTGTTAAGATTTCAGACTCAGGGCTCATTCTTCCTGTACTGCATCTTGAAGGAAATCAAAGCAGTCATCTACTACAGTCAGTACCAGGCTCATAGCTGTGACAAACCAGAAGGTGAAGAAGGAAGCAAACACCAGCAACTTAATTGTCCTGTCTGTCCATTCACGTAAGACAGCTTAAGAAAACTATGGAGCCACTTTATATTCAATTGTTATTAAAATGTTCACTAATAGGATTTTGAAAACAAAGCTGGACCAAAGTACAAAGTATCAATGGGTCACCTGGAATAACTGTTTAAATATCTAACATTAAATTGTGCCCTCAGTTGCCCATCACAGCATTTTGATGCAGTCTTGCCTGCTCATCAGTAAACACTGAAATGTTCTCAGCCCTCTCTTCCTAGCTACCCCAGTATCTATAGTAGTTAGTTCTGAGCAACACATCCAGTTTGCATTACTACAGTCCATCAAGTCACCCCAAAATAGGCATAATGTGTACTTTAGATGGATCACAGATAAAGGTAAATTAGAGAAATAAATTTTTGCAGTTTTTAAAACCAGTCCTGCTTGCAGGCTGGCCACCTCCAAACCTGACAAGAACATCCAAGTGCTTAAAGTCCCCAGGTACAAAACCCTGGGCTCATTCCTCTGTAGGGCTGTGCTACACATCCCTGCCCTGGAAGACCATGCTCAAAAAATCAAGTACTACCAGGCCATCTAGGGCAGCCTCTCATCTCCCACTGCTTTCTAAGAACACCCTCACTCCTCAAATCCTGCACCTGATCTATGCCAGCAGCCAACAGTGGCTGCATCAGACCCGGCCTCTGCAGAGCAGACCTAAGGAACCCGCAAAATACTGAGCAAACCAACCTGCATGAAGAACTAAAGTTCTTGGCACAACAGAGAAGGCAGGCCTTTGCAAGGGCTCAGACAGACACTGCAGCGCCATCTTTACAGAGTTTTCATTTATTGTTAAGAAAAACAGTTTATCCCTTTATGTTTAACCTTTCCCAGTGTTTTTTCAAGTGTCCATTAATGATATACATCTACATGACATGAGAGACACCAACAGCCTCTCCTTTAAGGATGGAGAAAAAGGTAAAAAAATTAATCGCTAAGAATTTAGCTTCAGAGCAAGGAACAGAATTCTACCTCAAGGCCAAACATGCCCATTTGCCTCTAATCAGAGACAATATTCCTTAACCATGAGATTCCACTCTCTACCAGAATGTGCGAAACCAGGTTGGAGACCGGGAAGAGAAAATTTCAAGCAGAATGAGAAAACTGTCCCACTAGTAAGCTATTTTTCCCACCATGCATGACTGGATTTCTGGGTTTGGACCAGATTTAGCTTCATCTCTCCTCCCAACTAGCAGTACTCTGACTCATATGGTTCCAGATCTGTGAGTCCAAGAAGAAAAAAAGTATTACACCCAAAGTTTTTTGGGTGGGTTTTTTTTTTTTTTTTAGTGGTATATCAAGGAAGTAGAATTACACTGCATATTGTCAGTAAATCTCCTTTCACAGATGCCCCCTCAAAACCAATTTTACATTGAGTACATAGGCTGAACACCATATGCTTCTAGATGACTGCCTGCCACCCCTTCACTAACTCTTCTGCTTTTGCCACTCAAATGAATTGCCTAAAACAAAAAACTAAAGACTGGCTCACATGGGTGGAGCACACACAGGTTTGCTCTTGTCCAATAAATTCACTGCTCAAGGCATCATAATAAGTTCCACCCCAGTAGCTAGAACACAGCAAAAACTTGAGCTAAGTTGTAAGCTGCTTCCATTTCTCCTCAAAAAGATCCATCTTAAAAAACCTTATTCAGAATTTTTATTCACACTTGTACAGACAGACTTAAACCTGAAGTACAAAGTAGGGACATTTGGGAATTCACCAGATCAGGAAGGGGATTAACTTCCTGCCTTAGAATAAAAATTTCAGCAGCTGTCTCAGATAAGAGGTGCTGTAGACAGACTCCCACTCCTTCTATTTAAGTCTAGCACGATTCTGCCTACTGAGCATCTGGAAAAGTCAGGGTCAAGGACTTGGCTTGGCATTCCCATATAGGTATTGAATGGCTTCTGAAAACAATCAGTACCCTTTGAAAACCTAATAGGTCATCTTTGCTTTGCCTGGTTTTATTTAGGTTTTTTGACTGGGTACTAAGCACATCAAGTTTTGAAAAACAGTAGCAGCTGACAGTTTAGCTTTTGGGAACTTTTGACTCCTTTCTCCACTGGTTCTGTTCCCTCTTTACAGCCTTGTATCACTGCATCCTGTTTACTGAGCAAACACACAAAAAATTCCACAACATTTACTTAGCTCAAAGTACAGTAAGGACTTATCAAAAAACCTCAAGATGTTCTAAGACTCTCAGCTTGAGGATTATCGTGCTAACAAGGAGGGGTCCACACAAGGAAATGCAGCATCCCTGATCTGTCAGCTATCGAGTGATGAATTCTAGCAATAACAAGGCAACCTGTCATTTTCACACACCAATAGGCCCAAACACCAACTTGCACAACACCGAGCATCAGCTTCCCCACTGGAGATACATCTGATTTCCTTTCCCTGCGTAAGTTCTGATATGATCTGAGACATGCCATAAAGATCTCTTCTTCTAGAGAATATAAGGCTAGTGGGCAGTTACCAGAAGCAAGAGATCATCACTAAAGAGTTAAGCTGAAAGATACAGACAGCAAGATCTGCAGAGAAAATGTAACTGCTGCAGGAAGTAGAAAAAATATTAGACTTTCACTTATTTGAACCAACCCCTACAAGATTAAAACAAGTCGACAGAGAACAAACACAGGCAGACACTGCTGCTGCATCTACAAACACTGAGATTCACATGTTTTTTTCCCTCACAACCATCCATGTTATGTTATAACTTAATTATGTATCTCCTTCTAGCACTCCTCCTCCCACAAGTGTTTGCTCAGAGCTCTACAGATTTCTCTTAAGTCAAATTATTTTATCTTGGGGTCTGCTGTAACACATTACCCATTTCTCCCAACACTCCGTATTTTCTTCCTTCCACAATTAATCCAAGATGAAAACAGGTATTTTCTTTTTCTGGAGACCGAAGACTGGCTGCCATTTGAAGGCCTTATCTGACCATAATTTATTTCTCTAAGCAGCAGAATCTTACTCCTGGCTCTTGCACCATTCACTGCAACTATAAATAAGTCAGCTCACAAGCAGTGCCTGTGTCTTTAAGCTGCAAATACACAAAAGGATTTGACTGGCTCACAGATGTATTTATCATATAACAATTAAGGGTCCATGACTTGCAATTAATCATTTCTTTGACAGCACACATCTCAAATCAGAACCCTCAAAAATTTAGAAGAATCACACTTAAGAACCTCTTTTGTGGCCAAAGCACATGTCATGAATATATCTTCTTGTTTAAATTTAAATCTGCTCCTGAAGTACAGCAATGATGCTGAGCATTGCCCAGTACAACAGACATTCCCAATCTATACATAATGCAGCTATGACTTTTAACAATATTTGAACACTCAGTCTTCAACACTCAAGCTCACAAAGCACATACTGCAGCAGAAGCCTAAGCAACTTTAAAGTACAAAGATCAAACAACAAAACAGTTTTTCTACAGTAGCAGGCTAACTATCTGGACCTCTTTATGCATTCCTTTAGGATCCTTCACTTCTACATAGTTGCTAAATACTGCTGTTGGCCTCTGCAGGTATCTTGCTGGGGAAGCTTTCCATAACAAAGCAAAGTATATGTTATTAAGGAAGGCATTCCCTCATCATGTCTTGTGAGTGTATTTATCTCTAAATGGCTGTGGAAGGTATTAAGTTGCTCCTCAAAGTTATACCTGAAGCCAAACTAAACCCTGTGCCTTCAGGATCTAGCTTTGCATCACCAGTATGGGACAAAGAAAGGCAAAGAGACACTTGCTGCCAGGCCCATGCCTGATTTTGTCACAGGAATTACTGCAGCTATGCCTAATGAGTATTTAGCCTTCCCACTGCCACAGGCATTGCAGTGCTGCATTTTCCCTGCTCTTTTACCCATGTGGAAATTTCAATGTGTTATAAGAGGCAAGGTTAGCCCAACACAGTTGAGTTTAGGCCCTCACCTGTCTCCTAATTCCTTCCAGGCAACACACAAACATCATGGAATTCAGCATATACCATCAGAGCCTGGTGACAGACTGCTAAGTACCCCTATTTTGGGTGCACAGCTCCCAAGAGAGGATGCTTGTGGGGTACCAGATTCCAGCTCCAGGTCTGGGGTCAAGTAAACACTGATTCACTTCCCACAACTTTGGCACTGCTTAGGTCCCTTGATCATAAACAAGATGGTTTCGTCTCCGTTCAAGTCCTTCCACCCACTGTTCCCAGCCCTTAGTCACTGCCGCCTCAGCAGCCCCCTGAAACCATCTGTTCTGGAGAAGTCAGAGGTGCCTTGTTTTCCCCATGAAGAGCAATGCAGCTGTCCCAGCAGGGTTGAGCAGCACCCTGCATTGGATCAGACACCACCACAAGACACGGACATTCAGGAAGCCATCTGAACACAGCACAGTGCTTTTAGTTTTCGTGTTTGTAAAGCACAGATAACAGTAATACTCCCACAAATCCAAAGATTTGTGTAACAGCGCTCTGAGATCACAGGATTTAAAGAAAACATATTTGTTATTTTCACGTGGCAAAGTAAGAGCGGCATGAACACAGATGATTATACAAACAGCCTTGTGGGCTGTCTTGTACAACCTCCTCAGTCATTTTGGTCTCTCAAGTCAAATTAGCACATACCACATGCTTTGTTCCTTTTATCAGGCCAATTTTGCTGGTACAGGTGCCTGCTCCAAGACCTATTTATTTAGAAAAGGAGGCAGCAAGATAGTAACAACACCTTAAGAACACACTAAATGATCCCTGAGGTCCCTTCCAACCTGAGTTATCCTACAAGCCTATAACCACACCAAAAGGAAATGCCTGGAGCTCACCCGATTAACCTTCCTTCCAGTTCTGGGGCCTAGGATAAATCAGTCTGTGGAGAGATGTGTCACCTGTCTGGCTTCTACATGGCTTCTCCTTTCTTCAGTGATTTTATCGCCACCAGCCAGTATCCGAGTCACCATGCTGAGACTCCAGCAGCAAAAGAACACATAGCAGCTACACTGACATCTGGTCTTATAAATACAAGCTCTGCACTGTTGGATAATCTGTTAACAGCAGAGTGTCAGCAAAAAAACAATTAGCAGCAACTAGTAAGCCATCACATTCAGGAGGAAAAAAATATTTGTTTGGTAAGACGTGTAACTGAACACTGATTGCAGACAGTACCCTTCTTTCCTGCTTGGCGGTTTCCAGCATGTGTGCAACTTGGTGCTATTGCAAGGTGCCTGCAGCAGCCCTGGACTGAAACCCTGCATAGCCACAACACAGGTCTGGCACGGGGCAAGTGTGCTGTCCTGTTGGAAAAACATGACAATTTGAAAAGAGCCCCACAGGTCCCAAGCAGGGAAACCAGCTCTGGCAGGGCCCCCAGCCTCTCTGCTGAAGTGTCTGCATTGTGCACATCAGCCAGTACCAACCACATCAGCATTTGTTCTTGCACAGATTTCCATCCACTCAGAGAGAAACTCATCAGCACTCACATTCACTGTGCAACGAGCAGCTGCTGAGCAATAGCTACACCACCATCCTGATATCAAGCTGAAGCAGTGACATATGTCATGTCCACACTACAGCAATAATTGTATTTGTACACAGTAGATCTACACACAATTTCTTATGACCGTTCAGACAAGAAAAGAGCCCCTACCACAACTACACTGAGGAACCATGCTTATTCTGGGTACTATTTCCATAGCTCCTTATCATGGTTTCCAATACCCGTGCAGAAGGAAAAGAGACTGTATATTACAGCAGGGTCCCAACACTATTTTAACAGGGATTTGGGATTTGCAGCATACACACATACATTATGTGGTAAGAGGTCTCAAGTTACCAGTCTCTAAACTAGCCAGCACTCAAGGGTATCAAATGGAGAAAGACCTCTTCACACTGACATTTTCCATTTCCCCTCCAATTATTTCCTCTAAATGCTTTTCTACAGACATCTCTTAGCTCCTACTCAGGGGACCCTTCATTATTTCATTTTCTAAAAGCCACAGCACTATAACTTGCTGCTAGAGAGACAGTTGACGGGACACGATGAGGTAACAAGTTCTCCTGTGACAGGAGTCATCAGAAAGAGACAGAAAACAATTGAATTCATGTATCTTCCACCAAGCAGATAAAATCCTCAGTTTTAAATTGGTGCCAGTGGAGATGCACCAGGGATTAGTAAAGCTCCTCATGTGATTGGTCTAAAGGAGAGGAGCAGTGTACACCAATACACAAACTGTCCTTCCTTCAACAAACCCTCCTCTGGCCCAGCAGCCCTACATTATCTGTGACACCACTGCAGCACTGTTTGCACAGATCCTCTAGAAAGGATTTATGAAGTTTGACTGCCAGTACTTAGAAAGCATAAAAACAGCAGAGCCAACAGGCAAACCCATTTTGCTCACAGATTTCAGAAGATCCATTTTCCCCTTCTTAGAAAGCTACAGTCCAACAAATTTTTCACTTGGGGGGTAGGAATTTTTTTTTTTTCTGAGACTATAGACAAACAAGTGGATCCTGGACTATGACCTGAGGCTCAGTAAAATGTGTTTCTGCAATGTCCTTCCCTTGGCAGGATCCCAGAATCTCCGAAGGATACACACCATGGGCCTTTGGAAGTTAGCTAGAAAAGATCCCAAACGCTTTTGCATTCTTATTTTTTCAAAACTCTTTGAATCTACGGCAAAGAAGAAAAATTTTTATTTTGACCATGCCTTCTTTGTACCAGATACAATCCCTGTGCCTTCCTCCTAGTACATACAGCACACCCTGCACTCACTGCTCAAAGATACCCTTGCACAGGTCCAGAATTTGGGGCTACTTGCAGTTAACAAGCCATTAATCCACACCACAGACCCTTCTGACAGTGGAAAAGCTTTATAAGCCATACAACAGAAAACAGCTTAAAAGAAAAAGTGGGGGTGGGGGAGTGAGATCAAATAGATGTTGTCACGAATGCAGTTTGCTGAAAGAGAAAAACCCACGCAAGCATCTGACCAGGTATCAGCAGCCACTGCTTTTAAGCCAAGTCACCAGAAACCTGCATGCTCCTCATAGCATAAAAAACCACCTTGATAACTAAAACCCGTATATAACTTAATACAATTAATTAACAGGGCCAGGAACAAGGTGAGCAACACCCCCCCTCCAGGTGTTGTGTGTCTGCGCTGAAGCAGATAAGCAGCGCGGTCTGCAATTTACTCAAGTTGCAGATGATGAATGCGAAGGTCACATGAAGGGAAGGCATCAGTATATTGGCTGTCACAAAATGGTAGCACCCGGGGATTTGAGCATATAGGAGAGCTATAACCTCGTCCTTCCTACAGCCTCCCTGCAGCTCCTGACATGGCATCCGCTATGGAGGACAGCGAGCCTGGGCTGGGGGAGGGGGACGGAGCAGATTAAACTTAAACACCCTCCGCATCACACCCCCCCCCGCAGCGACAACATCCATCTCTGAGCCCCGCACCGAGCAGGGGATGGATAGAGCCGGTCCCCACAGCCACTTCAGCTCCCTCCGTTATGTAACAGCCAAGACAAGAGGGGGCTCCCACTGGCCGCCAAGGTGCGGCAGCGGCGGTGACCCCGCTGCGGAATGCCCCCAGGCGGAGAGCCCTCCCTCCCGCGCCTCCCCATACCCCTGCAGCGCAGCGCCTGGGCGTCCTGCAGCGCTGTCCGTGCACCACACACACGCCGAGCCGAGTAGCTGCAAGCGGAGCGCTATCCCCGCACCGCGCTCCAAGTGCCCGCACAGCGCTGCCCGTGCGGCGGCTCTGCCCGCGCTGTCCCTGCACCCGTCTCCGCACCGCAACACCCGTGCGGAGCCCCTGCCCACGCTACTCCCACACCGCGCTACCCGTGGACCTCGCGGCGCTGCCCCCGCACCGCGCTGGCCATGCGACAGCTCTGCCTGCGCCCCCCGGGGACACCCCCTGCTCACCTCCCGACGAAATTCTCCAGCACGGAGCTCTTGCCGGCGCTCTGCCCCCCCACCACGGCGATCTGCGGCAGGTCGAGGTTGGCGTTCTGCCCGATGGCGGCGAAGGCGTCCTGCAGCCGGTTGACCAGCGGGATGAGATCCTCCATCCCGCGGTTCCCCATGGTTGCGGCGCGGCTTCTCGCACAGGCGAGCTCGCACTAACCCTTCACCACAGCCCTCCCCGGCTCTGGGGCCGGTGGGCAGCGGCTCGAGCCCGCGCCCCTCGCCCCGCTCGACGCCGCCCGGGCTCCGCTCGCCTCAGCCCGCCCGCCGCGCCTGTGAAGAGCCCCGTCCTGCCGCCAGGGGGCGTTAAAGGTAGCGGCGCCGCGTTGCATCCTGGGAGATGTTGTCCGACGGTTATGAGGGGCCGGGATTGGGACGGCACCGGTCTCTGTGCCCAGATACCTGGGAGCGGGGCTCGCTCCCTAAAACCAGAGCAGTCTAGGCTATCCCGTGTCTGTGTGCGGAAGGTTCACACACCTGTGTGGCCTAGCCGGTGTGGGTGTGTAGCCCGGTAAGCTCGCCTCGCAGTTAGTCACAGTGCACCTGTCTGTGAGCCCATATCACTAGCAGGGTGCCACGATCCCTGTGGCGTTCGCTCCCTCCAGCTGTGCAGCGCTGCCAGCGAACAGGTAAGATTTGGTCGAAGGACCCACATGGCTTGGTTACTACACCTGCACAATATGATCCTCTCAGGCCCACCGTTCAGTCAGTTCACCATAGTTTTGTCACAGTACTTGGGAAGGGTCTGGCACCTGTATGGGAGGGGTTTGTGTGAAGACAGCACTTGTGAAATCACCAGAATACAAGAAACACTTGAGATTATTAAACTGGAGGTTTGCAAAAATGCTACCACTCTCTAAGCATCGCGTCTAGCAGGAGGCGTTCCTGCCCATGGCAGCGGGTAGAATAAGATGCTTTTTAAAGTTCCTTCCGACCCAAGCCATTCTGTGATTCTGCTCCTTCATTCAAACACCGATGAAAAATGCACCAATTTCTGTTTATAGCTGTAAACCAGTAGATGTTGTGGCCAGGCTTGTTTTAGAGAAACACAAACAGGTGTTCCATTTGATGCACCCAGATTTTGTTTTTTAAATTACTTATCTGCAGTAAAGAGGGAACAGATTAGCTTTAGGTTTTAAAAACAATGGGATAGGTTTTTAATAAGAATATAACGTGAGGCAAACTTTGATTTCAAAGTATAGCAATGAAAATAAATGTTAAAAAAAACATCTGATGGCTAGCAATGACTCAGAAGGATGGAGAATGTTGCATTTCAAACACCTCTCAGTTCGTGCTACCCAAGACTCCTATTCACAGCTCAGAGAGAGATGGGGGTGGTGGGGGAAATGAAATACAAAAAACTGCAGCAGATTTTGAGCAGTCTGTTTTGTTTTAAATGGCAGCTTTTTAGTTATAATAATTATAATTAATATTTCACAGATGTCCATCAGATTTAGTCGATGCAAAAATACCTACCTGGACATACTGAGAAACTGGGGCAACCATAGTGAGGGATGAATTTTCCTTATGCTCTAACACACCACCAGTGCACAGGTAAGAGCACTGAAGGAAGGGAAGGGCGCTGCTCCATCTGTATGGGTAACACCACTGTAGGGTATATGTGGGAAGTTTTGGGGGCTGTCAATGCTATTTTTTCCTCTCAGCAAATTACCCAGTAAATCTCAATAAATAAGCTTAAGAAACTCAATATAGACTGTGGACAAAAGCCTCTGAGCATCCATGCAGCCATTCTGATAATTTATTTTGAAGGAATCTGGGAAAAAACCACTGTAGATAGCTGCTTCTTGTAAGAGGTCACCACAAAAAGAACAGTGGAGAGTATCAAAGGCTCGTATAATGATGTCACCTTCCTCCCTGGATCAGAGCTGAAGCTCAGGGAACTTTAGACCATGAGGCTCTTTGAAGCTTTATTTGAGGAACCATAAGAAGAAAACTGTCCTTTTCCCAGAGCTTGCTGTAACTTGAAGTTCACCAACTGCAATACAGAGAAAGATTGCCCAGTCATATCACTCCAATCACCTCACACAATTTATCAGCTGTACTAAAAACTCTCAGTGGCCGTGATCAGCCTCACCTGGGGCTTCTCCCCACATCTGTGCGCCCGGGAGCTTTGATTAAGCTCAGTTCCTGCCATCAGTCCCTACTGAATTATGGAGATGTGTTTGTCTCTGGTTCAGTAGCAGCCTCTTGAGTCTTTGGGTCTGAGTTTCACTCATGGGTTGACTCCTTAGCTTTGTCCCATGTACACTGAGTAGATATTTTGTTCTGGGTCAGCTCAGCTCTAGAAATAATAAATCAGCTTATACCATTATTTTGGAAAAGCAAAAATGAAACTAACCCATTTGCTTTGAGAAATGCTTGTGAAAGACTATTGAAAGTACAGTATGTCAACAACTGATGTTGAAGACTGAGGGGAAAATAGGGTTTATGTTGCCAGTTAAGGAGCTCGTACAATAGAAAGGCTTATGCATGACTTCTTTGCAGGTGTACTTTCCTATGTTATGTAGTTTTATTTTTCTGTGAAATTCACACCTAGTTCTTGGGAAATGTGGTCCTTTGGGGGATATATGGGGAGCTTTGGCCTAACCAAAGTCTTAAAGGGCAAAACGGGACAGGAGGGATGAAGGGAGCTAATAGGGTGCTCTCTAGGCACATAAGAAAGGAATAAAAGGAATGGTGGGAGGGGTGAAACGTGCAGAAATATTGGCAAACTTTACGTGGATCAATATTAGTGTAAAACTGAAAGGTGCAAAGAATGTGCCCCAGCTTCTCTGTCCTGAGAAGCAAATGAGCTCCAGTGTCTGCCTGCAGTGTCATCCTAACCAACTCATTAACAGTGTGAAGTCTGAACGCTTCTGCAGCAACTGCAACCGCTCAACCCACAGAGACTGACTGAACTCGGGCATCCAAGACAGCGAGGCTTGGATTTTCTGAAGCTTTACAAACCTACACCTCCTGTTGATGAAAATGCGAATTGCAGGCACTCGGAATCGCTCCTAGAGCCTTCCATTTTCTCTCCTGCCACAAACTGAGTCGCAAGGATATTCTCAGCAAACGTACTTTTTGATTTTGTAATGCCTCCTACCTGCGACTTATGCAGCAGTACGTAGCAGACAGAGCAGGAAAAACAAAAGATATTTTATAAACTGGAATGAAAAGGAAAAATCTATTTCTTTCTACCTTGGTAGAAAAACTGAAGATGTGAGCAAANTAACATGAATCCCTAAAAATGCGTGTGGCCAAGCATATGTGTGTTTCTATGTATGGCTATCAACATAATGATAGTTGTGTATGCCAATTTTGTCGCCTCATGCAAATAGGACTCCCAGTTTAGTTAGCATAATTAGAAATAGACATTTGAGAGCTGGATTCTGTCCTTCATTCCTTGCCCTTGCAAAAATAACACCTCTAGACCTCGGGGGAAAAAAGAGGCAAAAACGTGAAATACAATTAGCTTATGAGTCTCTAAGTTACTTGCAAATTGTTTCTGCTGACTCCAGGTAGTGTGAATGTTTAGAGTATTTCACTGTGGGTTTTGAAGTGGACAATTCTGGCCTTTCGGGTTCTTAAAAATGCTTATAAACACAGGTGAGAATTTAAATTGAATTTTTAAAAGCAGAGGTTAAAAGTTCCAAAAAGAAACAGACCTAGGATTGTCATTGACCATATCAATATAGACTACATGATACAACTGACCAATAGTTAAAAATATTAACTAAAATTAGCCTCTTAAATTTCCATAACTATGTAAAGCTGCCTATAGAGATAGAAAACACTTAAGTATCTATGTTATAGGTTATAGGTACTTAACTGCTACCATAGTAGCAATGGTAGCAATGGTACCACAGCAACATCATCGATCTCTTTATGGTATCAGTTGCTCAGAGAAAAAAAATGGATTTCTAATGCTTCTATTAATTTCAAAAGCTATTTGAAAGAAAATCAGCTTTTAATTTTTGAGTTTTCAAATATAAAGCTTTTCTTTGTAGAATAATGTAGTGAAATGCTTCTTCATGTTCTGTACTTAAACTGAACTGGTGTGAAAATGTCCCAAAAAGAGGTAAAAGAAGGTAAATCTAGTGTATAAGATGCTGGGACAGTATTATTGTTAGTATGGCTCCCCAGAAGCCAGAGTATACACAAGGAAAGAAATAAGCTGAATGTTACAGTCCATTAAGAATGGGATCTGCACATGGATGTGAGTTTAAATTAATATTTTAAGAGCAACAAAGCTGAGTTCTCTGTGCTTTCTGCATCGAGTGAGATGTCACAAAATAGCTCCTGGCATATATTTTACCTTGTGAGACTGAAAATCACTAAGAGGAGCTGATTGACCATGTGGTAAAATGGATATAAAAACTGTATCTTTACCTCCTGTGGGCCTTTCTTGCCCATCAAGAAATATCAGGAAAAGGTTTCTCAAACTATATTACAAAGAATGAGGGCAAACATCCCTTAATGCACAGATCATTTTGGTTTGAAATGTTGTGCGAATCCAGTCTTCCTCCAGATAAAACCGACATGGAAAACAGTGTAATTCCAGTAACTAATATCAGCTGTTAAGAGCATGTCTGGTGGAACTTGACCCACTCTTTCAATAGATGGGCCCTTAAAGCAGGAGAAAAAAGTACTTTAAAGCTCCATATGCTTTTTCTCCAAGAAGTTTGTGAGGCTTAAATACGTTATAGCGAGAACTAGTTATATCCTGGTGAAATGGATGAGTAATAACACCATCCTTGCAGATTGCAGAGGAAATTGTGGGCACTGCAGTATGCTGGTGCTGTCATAGGCACTGAGAAATACTTGGGTTTTCAAAAGTGATGTGGCTTCACCAAGGGTTGCATACCAAGTATTTTTCAAAGCCAAAATTAAAACATAAAACTGCTCAGTGCAGTCATATACTGGAAATTAGAAATCCCTGGTTATCTGCATGCCTGATCCGGTCCCTGGAAAAAGTTCATATAGCTCAGTAAAAACTTGGCTATATAATACAATCCAGCTCCTGAATAAAAAGCATTCATATGGTCTGTCTTGTTATCTGCGAACAAATTTCATAACCCTGATCTAATCATACAGAAGTGTAGTGTAGGTTATGGTCATGATCCAACAACTCCACTGACTATAGTCTCCATATTACAGTGCACTTTCTGGTTCACGGTCCTATCTTGAACTTCTACTCTGTTTCATTCACTCCAATTGCCAATGAGGCACTCCCATGCCTAGGGGATACATGGGTTGTTTTTGAGCGATAATGCTGTAGTTTGCATTGTGTAGTCTGCATTGTGTCTCTTTTTAAGGTTCTGTGTATTCTCCCATTATGACCTGTATTTGCCACTGCACACTGAGCAGCAAGTTGCTTAATTATTGAAAGGGAGATGTTCCTTGCAGGAAAAAACAACTGTCAGTGGATGAGAGGTCAAGATCTGCGCACCAATGATCACTGGGCACTGACAGCACCCTTTGGCTGTCAGCCTGACACACTGTTTTGTTGCTTGAAGTGAAAGAAAGGATCCTAACCCAATTTTCTGCAGTTTCCTTATATCTCTGTATGACTTTCAAACTAAATGGTGTGATTACCTGAATCTGGAGCTTTCTCATCTGGATTCAATTAAGCCCTCTCTAGTAGGTGTGATGTTCACATTTGGACATAAAGGCATGTCTGAAATCAGTCTTTGGGTTGTAGGCTGATGGAGCATCATGTCTTTGCTTCCTACAGCCCTACTCCTGTCTTGTATTGTGCAAGCACAGGACTAAATCCACATCCAGATTTTTGTTCAATGCAGTAGATCTGTGGACTATCTATAAAACCAAAAATGTTGTTTATTGAATGATTTGTGTGCAGGACCTCAGAGAGAAAAGCCCAGTCTATGAGGGGAGCCTCCAGACTATCTGAGAATATAAAATCTAACAGTGAAGAAACTGTAGACTTGGTTACCTGCATGATTCATTAGCATGGTGTTTTGTAGATTTCCAAATGTTACATTCAAAGAATACTTACAAGAACTTTAGTTGTAGAATTAAGAACAGAGAACATCAATTTCAGATTTACATTTATCTATACAATCTGAATTCTGCCTTTCCCAGGTCTGGTTAATTTATGCACTGGGATCTTAGGATTAACCCTTTTTCCCACTGCTAAAAACCAGCCAGGCCAGTGGCTGCTCTAACAGCACGATTACAGGAGCAGAGGATGAGCTATGCAAAATTATTTTTAAAAGACTCCAGGCATGTTTTTTTGCTCCGTGTGTGTTCCTTAGGATGACATTTAAGTTTTCATGCTTAACAGGACAGCATTTCCTCTATGTGCAGACAGCCATAAAGGACTCTGGACAAGAACAGAGCCCATCATTGATTAATATGGATGGTCATCCTGAAATTGATTATTGTAAAATCCAAATAGTATAAAAAGGCCCAAAGGAAAAATCAACATATGCTGCTGCACTGAAAATTATTAACGATAACTCTATATCACCAGTAGCTGTCTGTGTTCAGCTTACAATGCTTTCAGGTAAAAATTGATTTCAAGGACTTTAATGAATCAAGTAGTCTTTATTGGCATGAATAAAAAGACTATAAAGTAAATTATTTCAGGATGGATTCTCTGGAATAGCAAGGAGCAGAAATGCATCTTTATCCTTGTGAGATTTAGCATAAGAAGAAATGATAGTCACAGTATATTTTTATATAGAGCCTGTGTGTACTGAAAAACCTTAAAATTAATTTTGCTATGAAAAACAGGTCCCGCAGGAAAGGTTTTGCTGCAAACCCACACTCCGCCAACAACAACAACAAAAAAGGGACGGACCTATGCTCTACAGCACAGAGCAATATTGCAAAAGTCCCTGTTTGTTTTCTTCCAGGTTCTCATTATAGGCTTGCCAAGGTGTGACCACAGCGAATAGCCAGAGACTGTTTTGGGTTTTTTCCATCTTCTCGGTGAGATGGTTACCAAAGATTCCCCTGGACCATAAAAAAAAAAAAAAAAAAACAAACAAAAAACAAAAAAAAAAAAAAAACAAAAAAAAACCCCAAAAACAACCAAAAAAACCCCAAACAACAAAAACCCAAACCACCAAAACAACGAGCAGAAAGCCCACGCTGTTGGATGCCATCTGCTCCTCCTGTGCAGCAGTTTATTCCATTCCCTGCCCAGCCCTGGGCAGATGGTGTCCATTCCCTCCCAGCCCTCTCGAGGGACAGGAGACCTCAATGCCGCTTCTGCGCGGGGAATGAGGGATGGAGGTGCTAGGGGCTGGGGCGACCTGAAAGGAGGCTCCGGGGATCGTGATCCCCAGACCCGCGGGGGCGGCCGCGTCCTGCAGCCCTGCCCAAAGAGCTGCCTCCCGCCTGGGCTGGGCCGGGGAGCGGGGCCGGGCAAGTGCTGGTTGTCCCTGGCGGGAAGATGGAGGCATCGGCTGCGAAGCGGTGATCCCCGCGGGCTGCGCCGTGAGTGCCGGCGGGGCGAGGAGGCGAAGTAACGGGAATCGGCTGCGGATCCCGCCGCGACGAGCGGGTCGGGCTGCGGGCGCCACGGGCGGAGGAGGGTGGGAGCGGGTTTTGGGAGGTGGGGTTTGGAAACCTCTTCCACAGGCTGCTGCTTGCGATGACCCCGGGGGGAAGGAGGAGGAGGCGGCAGAGGGGGATCGGCTGAGTGAATGAATGGGCGGCAGCGGCAGTGGCGGCGGCTCCTCTCCTCAATGGCTGCTGGGCTGATACACGCCAGCTCCGCAGCCGGTGCCTCCCTCGCCCTCCCGTATTTTGTCTCAGGCTCGCCTCGCTCGGGGCTCCCCAGACATGTTCAACCAGCAGCAGTTCCAGCAGCAGCTGCTGCAGCTTCAGCACCTCCTCCAACAGCAGCAACAGCACCACCACCCTCCGGCGCAGCAGGGAGGCCGGTAAGCGCCGCTACGCGAGGCCGGGGATTCGGGGCCTGTCCTGGGGGACCGCTCCCTTCCACCTCCCTGTGCTCCGTCACTCGTCGCCGCGGCGGGGCTGGTGCGCCTCGATCTGGGCAGAGCCTGGAGGCACCGAGGGGGCCGGGGGTGTGGGAAGGCGGGCGGCGGCCCCTGTGGGGTCTTTCCGCGTCCCCTCAGCGCTCCGGCGATCCCTGTATGCCGCCTGGGGCTGGAGTCCTAGGCAGCCCATGGGTGACCCGGGCAGCCTGTGTAGGAGCGGTGGGTGGGTGGATGCTCCGACCGAGAGTCGCCCCTCAGGGCGGGCAGAGCAGCCGGGGCTGAGGGAAAACGCCTTCTCCTGCAGAAACACGGCACTCAGCAGAGCCACCCTCAGTAGACACGAGCACTTTATTGTTTTATTGTTGAACTTAAACTGTTTATTTATTTTCTTTTTCTGCCTGGGTCTGCTGGTCTGGGTGCGGTGATTAAACTTATTTCTGCAGTAGCACCAGCGCTTAGGCTGTGCCTGAGCATGGTGGGGCAGGGAGGAGATTGAGAAAATAATGTTTTGTTTGTGAAAGGAGAAAGACATTTACCAGAAAATAACCGCGGTTTTCCTAAAAAATGCAAGATGTAAAGCAACTTAGATAGGAGTAGTTGTCCCCGATGAGCTGAGATGTGTAGAACCGACACAAATTCTCCAAAATTATGCATTTATTTGCAGTTACTGGTACCTTTAAAGTCTTATTCTTTCCAATTTCGAAGCAATGGGATGTGAATTTAAGAAGAAAGTGAAATAGTTATTTAAGGAATTATTATATTACTTTATTCTTAAAAGGCATTTATCTCTGAGGTAAATGTGGGAATTTTTCTGTTTTACTAGAAATATGAACCTGCAAATCTTTTTACCATTTTTATATGTTTTATACTATAAAAAAAGCTCCACTTAAAATGCCAGTAAGGGGCTCACTGCTAGATAGCACGGCTGCATCTTACACCTTTAAAAGTATGATTTTTGTGGTATAAATATCTCAGAGACTGGAACAATCTAGAGCAACAAATGTGAAGATGAGCTGCTGTGAATTCTGTTAAAAGCGTTGGGTTTTTTTGTCAGAGTGGATATTTCGATCCATGTTGGTACCCCTTTTCAGCCCTGATAGATTTAGCTGTGTCAGCAGCGTGCATAGAGGTGGGCCTGACCTTGCAATCGCCTGAAGAAGTGCCTGCCAGTTCCTTCAGACTTTTCTTTCACGTCTGCTCCACCCTCCTTAGAACTGGAGAGTTCTCCTCTGCTGCTTCTTCCTCCTCGTGTTTTAAATATGAAGGCCGTGGTTTATTTTTCCATCTGGTTCTTGCAGTTAGGGGGCACCATTGACAGTTCTGACCTGTCTGGCTCCGTGTGGGAGGTGTTGATTTTGGGAAAATGAGCTCTAAGCTACTGTGAAAACTCCCTGTTTTTTAGAACTTCTTTTTTGTTGTCGTGTTAAATGTAGCTGCTGATCTAGATCACTCATTTCTCCTGACGGGTGCTGCATAATTCTGTAGAACCGCAGTCAGCTCCTGGGCTTTTTTTATGCTGCTTGGGAGGCTCTATGTGGGCTTGGTGCTAAGGAGTTGTCTCTGACCTCAAATTCTTTGATAGACAATCTGACAGCTTTGGAAATTCCAGGAGAGTGGAGGAAAGAAGATACAGTGCCAGTGCATGGTGTCTTTTCATGCATATATATCAACATTTCAGCTGTTTGCTCCTCTGTTTTATGCTTGCTAGGTGCCTGGAATGGAAGGGTACAGTTTTTATTGGGTTCTCATGATTGATGCCTTCTTTTCCAGGGGTTTGCCGCCACCGCAGCAGCAACAGATGCTGAGCTTACGGGCAACAAATCAGCCTTCGCTGCTCAATGCCAATCCTATGCTTCAGCGGGCCTTACTCATGCAGCAGATGCAAGGTACTGTCGTTATGGGAAACGCTTACTTACTGGAGTTATTTAATCATCCTCTTGGACTGAAACCATACCATGGCTATTTCCTGCTGAACCAGTGCCTTATACTTGGCAGTTCCATTTATTGTCTTCATCTTTTTTTTTTTTTTCCCTCTTTAAATTCGTCTGTAGTCCTCATAACAGAGGTTCTTCAGTTGTTGAAAATCACATGTGCTCAACTGTTCACAACTGGGAATAGCACTAGGAGGTATCAGGTTAGATACCAAATGCATGCTTTCCTTTTTAGGTTTGATGGAGCAAGTATTTTTCCATCAATATATTTAGATAAAATACTGAGATTTTGATTATTTGTTTGTCTTTTTTGCTGGCAAGGTTAGGGCCACTTACTTAATTATCTGTTACATACACACTAACCTTGTTTGTGGTAGATACTTGTCTTTGTCCGAACTTAGTGCAGTACAAACAGATAAAGTATATTGAGGTAGAAGATGGGTTTGGTATCAACTGTATTGTGAAATTTTGATTCCCTGAAATGACTGTATGGATTGTCCTTTTCTTTTTGTGTTTTCAAAACAAATTTATGAAGCTGCCTTAATAATAGCATTACTAATGTAAAGATAATAGGAATAAAGCTATGTTATTATTTTTTGCTCCCATCTTAACCTGACAGTTCTTTTCAACACAGAAAATCGGTATCTGGGATAGTTTTCAAGTGCCTAGTCTAGATTAATGCCTGCAATTTCAACCTTGCCTGTGAATCATGCCCCGATGTGAAGACAAAAGATTTATTCTGCATGTCGTTAACTCTCCTTTTGTTCTCTCTTGCCCATTTAACAAGAGGGCTCTCTAGTGGCTCTCCATAGATCTCTCTCAGGTGGTAGGGAAAGTGACAGTGAGAAAGGACAAGCCATGCTCTGAAGATTGGTGTACATATGTCGGTGTCAGGAAAAAGTGTGACTCCAGCCTTCAGTCAGCCATGCTCCTTCAATATATGTTTTTATTGAGAAGTTATATTTAAATAGTGTGCCAAGGACCTGGGGCTAGTTAGATAGAGCAGGATAAGATATGTTAATGAACACTTTATACACACTTTGTCTTAGTGTTGCTTCTCTTCGCGTCTCCATGGAGGTGTGACTTCTCTTAATAACCTACCTCAGGTAGGCACAGGTAACATGGAATATGGTTGTCAATGTCCAGTGGTGGCCTATTTTAATGTTGTGAATTTTTTGGTCATTCAGGTTTGGGTTACATGTAAGAATACCTGATGCTGTACCATTTCTGTCCCTGGGGAGCATCAGCATAAATAATTCATTGGCTGTGTGTGGCTTCTGCAGTGAAAATAGGAAAAGATAAATACTTCAAATTGAAATGGATGTGTGGTTCTTTAAAGGCATCAAACCCAGACCAGAAGATGAGTTGTTGTTAGATTTTTTTTTTTAATATAACTATGCCCTTTTACAGTAAGGGATTATTTATGGGAAGTGATAATAGAGTAGATTGGTTTTGAAGACAAAGGGAGTACTTCCTATTGTGTTGCAGGCTTTTAACACTGCAGCTTGGTTTTTCAGATGTTGGGTGCCTGTCTCCAAACTTCACTGCCCTGTTTTGACAGCTGCTAAAAGGCTGGAGTATGCAGTAATTCAAGTGAGAGTGAAAAAATGGAAATTTAAGTACAGGTTCCCTGAATGATGGATGCCTTCTGAGGGTGTAGCTGAGGCATCTGGGCTCCTCCATTCCATCACCCCTGACATGGCGGTGACAAGGACTGTCTTCGTATGAAATTTTTGAGACTTGGTTAATAGTCTGTGGATGCTGAAAAGAACTGTTCAGAAAGCAGAGCATTATAATTGGAAATGGCAGAGTCTCAAGTGTCAGAGTTGAGGTCGACACATTGAGCTTGCATGACAACCAGGTGGCAGAGAGGACTGTGGGATTTTTTAAAAAAAAACTTAAGTGTTGTTTTGAATGAAATGCTGTTACTGGTTTGTGTTAAAGATCTCCATGCTATGGTGTGAGCAGTCAGCTGCACAAATGTAGGGTGAATTTCCTTTTTTACAGAGAGTTTTTGTAAAATGAGACCTTGTTTGTTGCAAACACAAGCACTAATGTGCTCAGATCAAATAATTGCTCTAATGATCTTAGCCTGGAGTGACAATTATAATTAAATTATATAGCCTGAGCCATAGTAATGGTTGCTATCACATCAAATCATTCTGCGTGCTGAAGAAGGTAGAGCACAGAGCACCCATACAGTGCCCAGTGAAGGACAGGGTCATGTGTACAGGAGCCCTTCCCCTCTACCTGCTGCTTGTTCAGATGGAAGATTTTCTCTCTCCTTTGCACAGCACGGGGTGGTGAAATGCTGTGTTTGCATTTACAGGAAATCTGCGTGGATTTAACATGACAGCACCAGCACTGCAGCAGTTCTTCCCTCAGGCTACAAGACATTCCCTCCTGGGACCACCACCTGTTGGGGTCTCCTTAAAGCCAACTCGGCTGGGCTTCCCCAGCCTCCCCTTCCAGCGGCAGAACCGGACCTTTCGCAAGGTGTGATTGTGGTTTCCAACTGCTGGGGAGCTTTGTGCTCCTTTTACACTTGGAGCTGTTGACTGTATTGTGGGTGGAGTACAACAGAGAAGGGAGAGAGCCTTACAAAGAAAATAATGTTTTGTGCTATGCTGCTGATACAGAAATGCAGAAATCATTCCATCCCAAAGGCTTTCATAGTCCATATTTACATTTATGATGCAAAGCTTTCTTGTCATTACTTGCCCGAGAGAGAATTCCCCATGATAGAACTGTTTAAACCTAAGATATAAAAGGAGCCTTTAGAAGTATCAGCTTAAAAGTAATTACAACAGAAGAAATTCTGGCTGAGTGCTTTGCTGTTCCAAAGCAGTTTGTTGTTCCCAAACAACTTGCTCCTACTATGGACAGTGCAGACTCGTATTTGTCCATGTGGATTTTGTAAAATCTACAATTCTTGTTTTGTAAAAGCCTTTCTCGCTTTCCATCATGAAGACCTCTTTTGTGTCCTGGAAATGGCTCTTGGGCTGACTGCTACTGTCTTCCTCTTAGATTAGCTTTTGCATATTTCATCCCATTCTCTCAAAAAGTTGTGGTGGAAAAGGTAAACTTGCACTCTTTGACTGTCCTCCAGAGTCAAAAGAAGGGGGACCATTTTATAATAAGGGGAAATTAGAGGGAGATTTTGTCTTATTTTATAACAACAGGGATTATAGAAGGGGACTATCCTTTTCCCTGCCTGTGCACCTCTTGCCAAGAGTTCCTCTACCCTCTGCAAGCAGCTGGATTTCCTACAGCTGCTGCTTAAAGCACTGGGGGGATGTCCTGGGCTGCCTGTGGAACTGTAATGCCTCACTCTCTTTGACCATGTAAACTTGGCTTGGGCGGGGCACTCCATTGTAAACCATCTGTTCCTTACCATTATCACGTGCTGGAATTCCTATTCCTGCCCCACGGTAAAAAAACTCCGGTGCCTTAGGTAGTGTGTGTTAAGGACCGAGAGCTGGCAGCGACTATCTCTGTCCATTGCAGGACTTCCAGAGGGTCCCTGACCGGAAGCGGGAGCTAGATCCTGGTTCTTCATCTCAAACACAAGGTGATGAGAAAATGGAAATTCCAGAGGGAATGCAAGCAGGGTCAGAGCGGAACAATTCCTCACCATCCACAGGTAAGTGGGAGCCTGTAGTGAAACAACTGCTTGCAAATATGATAAAATTCTTTTGACTAGTCCTGCAGCAAAAACTGGAGATGATTTTAGGCTTAATCAGCTACATTTCTCTCTAATTGTTAATACTTAAACTGCCTGAGATAGCCCTCTGCTATGTGCTTCATGTACCACTTTTACCTGAATATTTTTGCTTTTTTTGTGAGCCTGCTCTGTTTCTCTTGAAGCCTCTCAGAAGTCACTTTGACACTGAGCTCTGTTTAAGATAGGGGAAAAAAAAAACTAGTCTGAAATTAAAGCTTCCACATTGCCTTAACCATGCTAAAGTCATCTCATGCAGCCAAACACATCAAGAACTAGTTATAATCAGCATGCTAAGGAAAAGAGGAGTTGAAAGTCCTGGTGCCCCAGTTGTCAGAACAGAAACTGCTGGCACTGAATATCTTAATGTCAGCTACAACACAGATGTGGGAATGTAATTTCTGACTGAAGAGTGGCATGATTTAAAACTGCAGGCTTTGATAAGGTTGTGACCAGGGAATATGCAGTGGTGAAAACTGTCTTATTAACTGGTTGCTGTCAGGTAGATGTGCCACCTTGGCTTATATTAATGTTCCCATGATCATGGCTTTTGTCACTTAGGTACAGGACTGAGACCCACTTAGTAGATATGAACATAGATTTCTTTTTTTTGACCAACATCTCATACAGTGACATTGCAATAAAACTCAGATATCTGATGTCATTACCTAACCTCGTCAGAGCAGCTCATAAATTCAGAATAAGCAAGTATTTAGTATTATTTTCTCTAACACAGCCTCATTGGCATTTGCCATTCAGTTACGGAATGTGCTCAAGGTGGCATGGTCTTTTTTGCTGAGGAAATCTCCTTCTGTGTTCCTGCAGAGCCAAGAACTCCAACAGAGTCTGTGTTGAACACTGAGCCTGCAGCAAAAAGACGGAAGAGGTATTTATTGAATGGGATATTGAGATAATTACTGAGCTTAGAATTACTGTCTAATTTTATTTTCTGATAATTAGGGCTGTATACTCTACTGGCCTGATGTCCTGCATGTAAGAGGTATTTCAGATGCCTGTAAACAGTTCAGAAAATCTTGTGGTGCTTACTGAGATACCAGGTGGTGTTGGTCTCTTCTAGGGGTGATCCAATTATGAGAATGAAAAATGAGAGATGCAGCTCATCTAAATGTGCAACAAAGCTGAGCTTGCTTGTGTATTCTCCTGCCGGGATCCTTGTAAGAAGAATAGAGAAGAGGTTCTTCTCTATTCTGGTGTATTTCTCTAAGTTTCTTCCCTAAATGTCAAAAAAGTGAAATGAGCAGAAAGGGAAAGCCTTGGAATATGTTAGGTTACAGTAGGAGAGGGTAGTTTATTTTGAGAAATGATAAAGGAAAGGGAATTAATACTCCTTAGTATCCAAGCCTGTATCTATGAGCGTCGAGTTGCGTATCCCATTTGCAAAGGTTGCCTTACCAGTATCTCTATCTGTTGGGTAAAAATAGACAAAGGCAATCCTATTATCCCCTAGGGATGCACGGCAGGCTAGCCTTGGCAGGCCCATCCCGGCTCTCCCGGCCTCCCGAGGGTGCGGCAGGACAGGCAGGGCTGCATTGCCATCTAGTGGGAAGGCACCTTGCAGAGCTCCCGGTGCCATCTGCACCGGGCTGCTCCTCTCCCAGAACTGTCACCCTTGGCTGGTGTGGAGAGAGAAGAGGAAGGAGTGAGTACAGATTTCTGTAGGCACTGACTTGAGAATTCTCCAGCATATGTTAACAATGATGAGTCAGGACTCCTGGGTCCTCTTACCTTCCCTGTTAGGCATTCGCTGCCTGCTTTTGGACAAGTTTTCTCACCTCGCTGTTTCCCATCTGTAGATTACAGATTAATGGATAGCTTTAGGGGGAATATTCCAGGATTACATGATCAAGGTAATATCTGAACATCAAAGTAAAACGTTAAAGAGTGATATATATTGTGTGCTCAGGGACTATTGTGAGTTATGGACTCTGATTAACAAGAAAGTGAATAAATTCAATTAAAGCTAGGTTGAATACATTTGAGTGTATGCTTTGTTAATCTGTTTGCCAAAGCTAATTTAATTTTAATTACATTAATATTTAGCAGGGTATTAATCAAAGTCCTGTTACATGCACTGAAAACAAAAATCAAGTCTGAGGAATGACAGCTCTCACTGCAGCAAGCCAGCTATTAGGAAAATTCTTTCTTAAACAGCAGCTAGGGACTACCAGATTTGATGCATATATTATGGCTGGTATTTACTTAGAATAGATTATTCCTTAGCTTTTTTTTTTAAGCGTTTCTTGTATCTTCCAATGAACGGATGATGGATCTGTGGAAAAAATAGTTTACTGTTTTCCTACTGCCCTGCACAGATGACAAGGCACAGATGATGGGCATTGCCCCCATCTACATCATAAACTTGTGTCTCATGCTTCATTGTTCCATTTCCCTTTAGCCAGGAATACCAGCCTCCTTCTTCATTTCAGGTTTTTCCCACTTCTGCCTTTGCTCCTATCTACCATCTGTACACCTGGAACAACATCCTCATTCCAGTGCAGAAAGCACTCATCATCTTCAAATCCTCCTTGAACACCCACTTCTAGCATGGCGTGACAAGTATCCATAGAATACCATTTCCTCTTTAAATCATGCTCGTGGTGGCTTTTGCTCCCTTAGATTGCTCCTTAGGTTTGCAGTTCAGGCTGCAAACCCTCACCCTGAGTGCTGGCACCGTCTGTATATGGTATGGTACCATTAGCATTGAGCCTGCTGGCAGCACCTGACAAATAATGTTAATGGCAGTCACTCTTGTTTAATTCGTGTTTGCAGTGCCCAAACCCTGCTGCATATTTATAGCCAAGTAACCCAGTTACATTGTCACTTATCAATCTGATAAATCATGCGGCGTGCATGTGTTCGGATAATGGGATGCGGTACCTGTGCTATCTGCTGTCCTGCTTGTGCAGAAGGTGCTGCTCCCTGTTGGCAGAAGGACACCAGCAGGTGGGAATTTGAGCTGCCCTCAGAGCAGACAGTCAAGTCATGGTAGAAAGTTAGTCCTGATAGAAAAATGGAGGATGGAGAAAGAGACTGCAAAGAACACTTTGTGCCCTCTGGAAGTGAGACATTTATTCTCAATAGTACCCTCAGGAGCACTTTTCTCCTTAGCAGATCACCAGTACCAAATAAAACAAAGCAAGGCCCTTTTGATGTGCGTCTTGTAGTTTCACTTCCCCCACAAGCAGAGCTGTGAGGACTCTGAAATGAAACACGACTGGTGTGAATAGAACAGGCAGCTGTGGTGAAATCCCTTAAAGGCACCATGGAGAACTCCTTCAGTTCTGATAGGTCTCTTTTCTCATGCACAGAGCAGCCAGGAGCACTGTCCAGGTGCTGGAATTTCCCTACAGGTCACCAGCCATGACAGGAGACAGCTCTCGGAGCTCTTATTAAGAATATTTCTTGAATGAACTTAATTCCCTTCAGGCTTCTTGCAGGAGAGGGCAGCTAACCAAAAAATCAGTTGTAACCTTCTTGTCCAGATTATTTGGCTGCTGTTTCTGAATCCATTCTAGAACACCCACTGTACATGATTTTTATTTATTTCTGCCAAATTGCCTGAAATACCATTTCCAGTAGCTTATTCATTTGGGGGGTTAGTGGAGAGTGTGGTAGGTTAGACTGCAGCCTGTGCCTTGGTGTGCCTTTTGAACCTCTTGTTTGTAACATGGCAGTTAAAGTTATTTTCTTGATATCCTTGAAGTGTGTCCGGGGAGTCTTCGTTAGAGGATGCCACAGACAGCAAGAAAGCAGGAGTCTCATACACCCATGTCCAAGCTGATGGTGAGTTGCTAAAGCCTGTAATTTGAACTCCTTGCTGGAACTGCACATGTAGGTCCCAGGGGTCTACAGAAATGTTCTTCCTCCAGTTGTACAGGATAAGGAAAGAAGGGTAACATCTAGGAACCAAATCCAAACTTTGTCCCCTAATATCTGTTACCTGCCAAAGGCAAAGGGTTGGATGTTTCTGTCTTTATTAAGGGTAAGGAGAAAGGTTTGTGAACTGGCTTATGGCAAACAGTGCTGTGAGGAGAGCTCCCTGACTTCACTCACCTGCTGCTTTGTTTCTCCTGTCATTGCTGTTTTGGTTTAAGGCTGCTAAAAGGACTCTCCCTTTTTAGGTTCAGACAGTGCAAAGGAGTACACAGCTGAAGATCTCTCCAGAGAGAGGAAATTCTCTGAGGAGCCGAAGGCTCCTGAGGTGAGCAGACACCGCTCCATGCAGAGGTGGTGCAGAACATATAACCTCCCCCTCCATCCTGGAGAAGCCCGTTGCCACTGGGAACCAGCTGGCACCCATGTCTGGAGCTCTGTCTCCTGCTATAAGCTGTTGTCCCTGGCAATAAGGCATAATATGTCTGCAATTAGTGTGCAGTCTGCTCTGACTTGCTGCTTTTGTACCTCTGCTGGCCTGTTCCTTACCTACTGCTGCCTATGGATGGGGCGTTCGTTAAGTCTTCTGTATTCAGCTGGAAAGATGGAAAGCTGAATTGAAAGAGTTACTTAAAACTCTATGTATGGAGTGCCATAGCTAAATACATGTTTGATATTGCTGAACAGCAAGTGTATAAAGATGCAGGTGGTGTTGAAAGATGCAACCTGAGAGTCTTTTGCATGAAATACATGGCCCCCATGCTGGATGTTAAATCAGGACCTCAGGCTGTGTAAAGCTGTGAGCAAAGATTTAACCTCAGGTGTGAGTCAGACTTGACAGGCTTCCATAATTAGAGATGTTTGTTGATGTGATCAAATGTATCATCCTGCCCATGTCTGAGTTCCATCAGATGTTGTGCTGAGTAGGCTTTAGTCTTGCAGTGGAGAAAGACAAGGTGATCGTGTCCCTTAGCAACAATTGTTTGTGGCTCTAGTCCCCAGAGACTGGATCATACAATGGCTGCAGAGGCTGCAGAAACGACTGTCTATGCTAATAGGACTGGTGCTATGACACACAGCTTGCTGATTTAGCAGCTTTGGGAGGAGTGCATATGAGAGTCCTTGTGATCAGCCTCCTGTGGGTTCAAGCTTAAGTGCATTTTCTGAAAGGGTAAAGAGCTTAGGTGATATACAAAAAGCAGGTGTGATTTTTAGAGTCTTCTACTGAAGGATTGAACTTAATGTTGACTCCTTCTTTTGGCAGATGTTGAGCTCTGGAGGCTCACTGAAAGTGACTATTCAGCAGAGCAGTGAGAGCAGAGCTATCAGTACAACAGCTCTGAAACCAGGGCACTGGGCCTGCGACGTGGGCACAGCTGATCCCAGCCCAGAATCGGTCCTTAAATTCTACTGTTACATCTGCAAGACCAATTGCTGCAGTCAGCAGGTAAAAATGCACAGGTCTGACAGGTGGTCAAGACATGGTAATTAGATGGCCAGATGCCAAGGGGACTTGTTAGCAGGGGCTCATGCTTTAGGAACGAGGAACATAAGAAATGATGACAAGCATGCAGATAAAATAAACCTCTCCTGAGAGCTGGCAAGCAACCTGCTAGAGAGAGAATGTGGGTGGATCCACAGGCAGCCATGCTCTTAAGCTTTTATATTTCATTGTTAAACGGCAGTCAAAAGAAAGGAAAGCATAGCTCATATCTGTTATTTTCTATGTTTTGAATACATTTAAAAGGATTTTTCTCCTTACCTCTCTTTCAGAATTTCCAGTCCCACATGGCTGGAATTCAGCACCAGCAGCGACTTGGGGAGATTCAGCACATGAGCAATGTTTGTTTTGTTTCACTACTGCCCATGGTGAAACAGCAGAAGATGCTAGCAGAAAAAGATGGGTAAGTGTTGGTTTAGAAAATTCAATCTGAATGTGGCCCTACATGGGTTTCAAAATTCTTCACTGCACCAGGGTGCCTCTGAGTTTTAGGTAAGGTACAAACCCCCTCTGGTTTCAAGGGCCTTAATCTCCTTCAGGCAACTTTCTATCTTGCTGAAGGATACCAGAGTTGACTTTGACCTGTGTAGTTTTTAATACAGTAGATTTAAGTTGGAAACCTGTTTTATCTGGTGCATTTCTGTCAGCATGAGCCAAAGCAACCTATAAATGGGTGAGAAGGAGAGAAGATAAATCCAAGCCTGTAAAGATAGGAATTGTGAAGAAAACAATGCCAGGGACAGATTGCTAACTGCAGTATTCCATGGAGAATGTAAAAAGGTGTGACTTACAGCTCTATCTGTTGTCCCTTTAGAGAGACCCAGCAGCGGTGGTGTAACACATGCCAGGTGCATTTCACAGGGGACCTCATCAAGCATCGCAGGACCCAGGAACATAAGGTAACAGCTGTAGTGTGGACTTCATTTTGCACTGACCTTTTGTGTGGGGATTAAATGGAAGTGTGTAGCATCTCCTGCTCCCCAAGCAGCAAAGGAAAAGTGACTGAAGTTGAGGGAGGCTGTCATGGTTTGACACTGGCCAAATGCCAGGCACCGACGAAAGCCTCTTGCTCACCCTCCCCTGCCACAGCTGCTCAGAGGAGAGAGAAAATTAACAAAGGGTTTGTGAGTTGAGATGAGGACCAGGAGAAAACACTCCAAGGGCAAAACAGGCTTGGCCTTGAGGTACAAAGTGAATTTATTATTAACAGAGTCAGAGGAGGATAATGAGAAATAAAATAAGCCCTTAAAATACTGTCTTTCCTGCAGCCCCTCCCTCCTTCCTATCAACAGCTCAGGGAGGCAGGGCATGGGGATTTGGTCAGATTGTCACCTGAGGTTTTCTTCCACTGCTCTTGGAGAGGAGTCTTTCCCCTGTGAGACCATGGGGTCCCTCTCACGGGCAACAGTTCTCTGTGAACTTGTCCAGTGTGGGTCCACTCCCACGAGCAGCAGTTCTCCCAAAACTGCTGCAATGTGAGTCCCTCCCACAGGCACACAGTCCTCCCAAAACTGCTGCAGTGTGGGTCACTCTTCCACGGGGTGCAGTCCTCCAAGGACAGGCTGCTCCAGCCTGGGAGCAGGGGCCTCCTCTCTCCACCAGTTCTCCGACTGGATCACAGCCTCCTCCAGGCACCCACCCGCTCCGGTGTGGGCACCTCCTCCACAGGCTGCAGGTGGATGGCTGCACCCCCTGTGGATCTCCACGGACTGCGGATGGATCTGTGGATCCCCAGGGGCTGAGGGTGGATCTCTGCACCCCCTGTGGATCCCCACAGGCTGCAAGTGGATCTCTGCATCCCCCGTGGATCCCCAAGGGCTGTGGGTGGATCTCTGCATCCCCTGTGGATCCCATGAGCTGCAGGTGCTTCATCATCGTCATCACCATGGCCTGCAGAAGAATCTTGGCTCTGGCACCTGGAGCAGCTCCTGCCTCTCCTTCTCCACTGACCTTGGTGTTTCCATGTTGTTTCCCTCACTTGTTCTCACCTCCTCTTCTTCTCTGGCTAGAAAAAACTGTGTCCCTCACTTTGTTTTGATTTTCTTCTTAAATATGTTACCACAGAGGCATTACCAACCTCTCTAATTGGCCTAGCTTTGGCCAGTGGCATGTCCATCTTCAGAGCCATCAGGGATTGGCTCTGCCAGACGTGGTGGAAGTTTCTAGCAGCTTCTCAGAGCAGCCACCTCCTTGGCCCCCCTGCTACCAAAAAACGGTGAGCAAAACTAACACAGATGGACATAAAGTTCTGCCAGTAACACTAAGGGCACTGTAATGCTGCCTCCTGCCTCTGGCATTGTTAGAGCTTCCAGTTGTCATGATGTGTCAGTATGGCCTGAGGCACCTCTAGTGTGTAATTCTTGACTTTCCTTAAGAAATATGGCTTATCATACCTAATCAGTTGAATGGAGGAATTGGTGGGTAGCCTCTTCAAGCTAAACTATAGGCAGGCCAGCATATTTACTGATTTTTAGGGAAGGAGTGCCAAAACACCTATTTTAAGACACACTTATTTTTGCTCTTCATGTTTTTCATCTTTTTGGTGGATAAGAGTTGGGGAGTCCTTTCTGCTGAAAAGACTGTTTTCTTTGTGGTCTCCCAGGATGTGGAGCTGACTTTGTTTCAAGATTCATCTGCATTCCTCCAAAGCAGTGCCTCTTGTGACTTACGGAATTGTCCCTCTTTCCTTAGCTGGCCAAACGCTCGCTTCGTCCTTTCTGCACTGTCTGCAGCCGCCACTTCAAGACCCCTCGCAAGTTTGTGGAGCATATGAAGTCCCCTGAGCACAAACAGAAAGCCAAAGAGGTAATATTGCCTGGGTGGAGAGCTGTGGAGGTCTGGAGGCAGCTACACTGTAGAGCAGGATAACTTTCTACTTCCCTGACTACTGTAGGGCTGAAAAGAAGATGTGCAGTTCTTCCAACCCTGTTTTAATTTTCACCTTCTGCTGAACTTCAGTTGTTAGCACTTAAAGAAGTTGAGTGAAAAAGTGAGAAGATGTTGGATGTGTCTAGAAGTGAGAGAGCTTTATGCCTCTCTTGCAGTCCCTTCTGCTTATCACATCCAGTCTCAGTCTGGACTCTTCCTTGGTTAAATGGCAAGTGCAAAGTTGATCCGATCTTTCTTTTCTGTACCTTACAGGTTAGGCTAGGAGAGAAGGAGCTGGGGAGCCCAGAAGATTCAGAGGAGTTGATCACTGTGGATGCTGTTGGCTGTTTTGAAGATGATGATGAGGAAGAGGAGGAGGAGGAGGGAGGAGCTGGTGAGGAGGAAGACCCTGATGTAGTGCTGATGGAGAATGAGGATTCTGGTAGCAAGCAGGTATGCTGTGCAAAAGAAGAAGGAATGACCTATCTGAGAATCTGCTGTGGGATCCTATGACTTAATTGGTCTTGGCTGTTTGAGCTCAGGATTTCAAGTCTGCTCAACCTTGCACAGCAGTAGAGTGAGGACTCTAGGGTTCTTCCAGAGCACAGGGTGATGCAGAAGAGAGTCAGGCAATATGTGTGGGATAGATGAAGGTATTTCTGCTGTGCTGTACAGCTTCTGCTGTCTTCAGACATTAGCCTTGCTGAGGAGTATAAAGCAGTATTGACATAGTCTCTTTGAACAGCCCAGCAGTAGCTGGCTCTGATAGTAAATGTGTAGAGGTTTATCTTGGTAAATATATTCCCTATAAATATAAATATATTTTCTATATATAGAGCGAGCATTTACCAAGGAGGTACATAGCTAAGCTACTAAAGGCTTAGAGTGCAAGGGGTGATTTTAACCCTCGTAATGAAGTGGTCTGCTGACATTGGGGTTTGCATCTGCCCCTGACCAGAGGCTGTGCAACTCTGTCTCTGGTATGTGAATCCTCTGTTTTGCTCCCAAGCTTACCAGAAAAATGCAAGAGCCTGGGAATTGGCATAGATACAGTAGGCACTAATGTTCTTGTCGTTTCCAGACTGGTCTGAAGGAAGTGTCTTTGGAGGATTACGAAGGAAGTGAGAAGTATTGTCCAGACACAGCCTATGGTAAGCAAGAGTTAAGCACAAAGGGTCACAGAGCCTTCTCTGGCCACGTACACTATCTGTAGGAGAGGATGGTCTCTATCTACTGTTATAATTACTTCTTGGACCATGGTGCTCCAGCATCTGTATTGGACTGGGGCAGATCACTGCTGCCTAGAGAAGAAGCTCTCCTGAGAGCAGGATGTTTCTTTATTACTGTGTGATAAAACATAAGGATGTGATTGATGTTTGTCAACTGCCTTTTGCTTTGAAGACAGATGAGAGCCAGATACATTTCTAAGGTGTAGGACATGGAACAAGCAGGGCAGGAGTACTGAAGAAAGTAGGTAGCAAGTGAGGGATGCTCTGGAAAGATGGAGTCGGAAAGCATTTTGATTGGAATGCTTTCCAACAGAAATGCAGCTTGCAGAGAGATACTGAGCAGCACTGACAGTACCAAACTCTCTGCTAGACCCAAACTGTGCATGTTTCCTCCGCTTAGGAACCCCCACGCTGTACTGAGCAGTTCTTCAGCCATGCTGCTGGCCTGGTGGGCAGTGGTGCCTCCAGATGGCTGTGTCTGGTCCCCACCCTGTAAGCAACTGACTTCAATCCCCTAACGGCCACTCATGTTTGAGGAGGGCAGCTCTGCAGAGGCTGTTTTGTGCCCAAGGAGAGCTCTGTTTACACCAATCTTCCATATCGCTGTAACCTTCCACTATCGTGTGGCAGATGGAATAATGATTCATGCTGTGAATGTTCTCTGCGTGTTCCTCTTGCGCGCCTGCTGTCTTCTGCTTGGTTTGATCCCATTACATTAGATCACATGTTCTCTGTAGTTTTCCATTGTATTCTTTTCTCTCTTTTTTCCCCCCTTAATGCTCTGTGTAGTTTCTTTGCTCTGGCAGCCAGATTTTTCTCTGAATATCAACCACAGCCATTCCATGGTAAGACAAGATATTCAGCAAGTCATCTTGCAAATCCCCGATTAACAGAAGCAAAGCTTTTTACCTCTCCCTTTTTACCCCCATCCCCCTTCTCTTTTAACATGCTTTCATTATTTGAGTTCCATTCAATGTGATCTGTGATTTCCCTTCCCCTCCCGTTTCACAGGCCTGGATTTTCTGGTCCCCGTCGCAGGTTACCTCTGCAGGCTGTGTCACAAATTCTACCATAGCGACTCCGCTGCCCGGCTCGCACACTGCAAGTCCCTGATGCATTTTGAGAACTTTCAGGTTAGACCCTTTGGCGATTGCATGGCCTGGCATTTGTTACCCCCGTGCGTGTCTCTCCAGTGAATCCACCATGTTAGCTGTCTTGTCTCCAGCTCATTTCCATCATCCTTGGTGTCCATTGTGCCATAGCTTTCACCTGGTGTGCTCTGTCTTTGTTTCCCTTGGCCCCTGTAGATCTAAAACCGGTCAAGTCCTGCTTCCCAGCTACTGCTGCTGTCATCTTTTTGCCCATTTCTGGCTGGGAATCTTCCTCAGAGTGTTTGCTCTGTTTGCTGAACCTGTGGAGTCTGTCATTTAGTCTAGGCCTCTTCTCTGTTAGATTACAGGTTGGTCAAGATGGGGAAAGAGCAAGAGCGAGAGGCTGTTCCTTATAAAGAAAGCTGGTTTGTACACATCTCCAGGTGTGATACTGCAGGAACAGCTCCTTTAGCCTAAACTGTGGGTGTGATTGACCCAGAAAGAGGCCTGGTAAAATCAGATACCTTAGAAATCTGAAAATTTAACATTACAGACTCTTTATGTGATAGAATCTACAAGCTCGTGAGAGTTCATTTGTCCCCAGGGTCAGCCTGCAAGAGGAAGTCTGTCTGTCTGTCTACTACCCTTTCCTACAAACTCCTTAGCACAAAGCTCTGCCAACTGATGATGTTCCTTTGCTTTTCTGGCTCCACATAAAGAAGCCATATTGCCCCTTGCTGCTTTCGTATCTAAAGCTTTTCCTACTGGGCTGGCCTGGAATCTCCATTGTTCTGTCCTTGTTGACTTGCCAGGGGGTGAGAGGCCTGGATCAGTGCTTGTGGAGGGTACACAGGGCTTGCACTGTCTCTGCCCTATTCCGTGACTGCTGCCTGGGCCCTCCTGTCCTTGGTGAAGAGGGAGGCTCCCACATCGACTTTGTCCTCTGCCTGCACCCACAATCTACTCCCAAAAACTGCTGTGCTTCCCTACCACCTTTTAAAATAGTGTTAAAAAAAAACCCCAAACACACATACACAGACATGCACCCCTAAACTGCCAAAACTTCATTTTTTTCTTCTAGTCTTCAGGCAGAAGAAACTAATCCTAGTCAGCCATCACTGCCTCCAGGAAGGGGTGGGGTGCCTTAGCATTCTGCCAGCACTCAGAGCAGTGGATTTGGAATGGCAGGAGACCACAGCTGTTCCTTCATGGTTGCTCATCCTCTCCCACTCCTGCAGCTAGTCATTTCAGGAATGAAGGAATTGGCCTTGCTGTCTTCCTGGCTTGTTTTAGATCAGCATAGAGTGAAACTGCAGCAGCAGTCACTTATGTCACTTTTTTGGCCCACTTAGAGCTGAAATCAGATGTTCTTCAAATGTATGCCAGAGTGACCTGCGAAGTTCATGAGAAGAGTCCAGACTTGCCTATCTGCAGGCAGATAACTTGGATGCCTGGGTGCCTTGGGATTGTCACAGTGAGTTAAATCACTGCCAGTTGCTGGGGTATTCTCAGCAGAGTACTTTGGCAGAGGGTTTCAAAGCAGAGAATTGTGTGCTGTTGAGACCGTTCACAGCATCATTCTGGACACCAATTTGCATGCCTGCACCTGCTTTGGTTTGGGTACATTATGACTTGACTAGTCTTAATTCCAATGTGCTATGATATTGTTCATGTCCCACAATTTGAGGACGGAGGAAGAACAAGCCTGCAGTGATAAACTGAATTACAATGTAAAGCTGCCTGTCAGAGGTGCTGTAACTCCACATTGCAGACTAAAAGCCACTGCGCTTGAAATTGTTTCCTTAAATTGTCAGGTGTAATGCCAGTGCCAGCTCAAGGAACCCTTCAGCAAGCAGCTGAAAGGGACTTGATTATGGAGGAAACTGCTGTGATAGGGTGAACTTCAGTTTGTTCCTTTAGGTCATGCTCTGTCTGGGTATTGCAGACTGGGTTCTTGGTATGTGTTAGCTAGCTATAGTGAGTTCTTTGCCTGAAATCCAGTGTAGAACATGCCTAGTAGCAAATTTAGTCTCTTTACAGACCTCTACTGGTTCATCGTGATAGTGAGTGCATATTGGTAATTTTATTGATTATATGCTTACCTTTATTCTGTGGAAAACCTCAGTGACTTGTAATGAGATAAAATTGGTATTGTAGGCTTCCCATCAACAGTTCTACTGACTGTGCAGATTTTATCAACAGAGTGAAGAAATACTAAGCTTTCAACTTAAGCCTTGCTTTGGCTGATAAACATTAAATCACACCAGTAACTAAGGGCTGTGCAGAGCCTCACGTGCCCAGGGTATGTGTCCTGGCAGTAGCTGAAGTGAAGTGAAGCTGTCACTTGCACTGTTGTATATACAGAGTCCTGCGTCTGACTGAGATTAACAGTTGCCAGATCACAATTTCTGTCAGGAGTCACAGGTCTGCCATGCATTCGCTCAGGATTAAGTAATGCGAGAGGGACTTCAGTTTTTAATATCCCTTTTTCTCACAGGAGCTGACCCTTCTCTGTTGAGACCCTCAGCAGCTAGGCCAGGAGCTGCTAAGATCACTTGTGCCCCAGCCACTCACCTTTTTTATACAGGTGTTCCTGGACCAGCTGCTGCTTTGCTGCAGTGACAGGAGCTAAGCTGGGCTTCTCTCTCATGTTGGTTTGTTTGTATTTGTAGAGATACAAGGCATCGAGGCATCGTGCCACAACTGCCTACCCCGAGGCTCCTTTGCATTCCCAGGGCTCCAGCTCCCAATTGCTGGATGATCCCAAACAACCTCTTGCTACAACAGCACATACCAGCAAGAAGATGAATGATGATTGTGGAATAGATAAGGAGGGCACAGAGCTGTCAGCCCTGCAAGAGCAAACTTCAAGGTCTCTGGAGGGTAAGGGTGAACTGGCTACCTCTGGGCCAGAGGCCAAGAGCCTGGCCAGTGTGACTGATGATGTGTGTGGTATCATGGTTGTAGAAGAAGAAAGTCTACAGGAAGAGAGCAAGTCCACTGCCACTAGTGCCGACTACCAGTTCTCTGAGGAGACCAACACCACAGAGGAGTCACTGGGACATGAGGAAGAAGCCAACACAGCCAGGCAGAGGGCAGGCACAGATGACCACCAGGATCCAGGGAGTGGAGGAGGCTTAGGACAGAATGAGGCAGCAGACGCAGGCCAAGAGGCAGCAGCAGAGCCTTCCTCCCTTGCCAAAGGTGAGACAGCTGGTCTCACCTCTGCTGGGTGCAGACGCTCTTCCAGGCGCAAACCCAGATAGAGTGGCCTTAAAGGAGAGCCCTTTACATATGATATTTGCTGGAAATGTTTATTTTCTGAGTCTTTTAATAGAGCAAAACCTTCAACTTGACTGCTGTTTTTATTTTAAGAATAAATAAGCCTGGCTTTAGCGTGTCTAATACAGGATAGTGTTGGTTATTACTTGTACAGTTGGGATACAGCAATTATGTGTAAAGATTGAGGCTTGGATTGTTGAACCTGAGAGATGGTAATGGGATTTCCATAGGGGACAGACTTCATGGAGTGATGGATGCAGACTTAAGAATTCCTTGTAGTTTCTCATTTCCTTTCCAGGCAGAGAAAATGTTTATCTCTTGGGAGACTCCGACAAATTCTGCTTCTCAGAACACTTTCCTTTCAAAGACACACACTGTTGGACAAGCAGTCTTGGACAAGTCCTAAGCTAGGCAAGAACATGCACCTTGGTCCTTTGTTAATACTACAAGGCTTAATCCAATCTGTTCTCATAGTGGAGACTCTCAGGAACAAATTTTGTTTCAAACTGATTTTAATAAAACAGATTTCTTTTAAATAACCTCTTTAACTTTCAAAAAAAACTCCTTTAACTCTACATAAGTAGAACAGTAAGACTTGCTTCAAAAATGCTGGCTTTAGGATATACTGACAAGATCAGAAGTTACAGACTAGACCTCTTGTGCCTTGTCAGAAAGTACAGGGAGGGTTCTGCTCTCTATTGCTGATGCTGTGGTGGGGGCTAACCAGGTTGCTCTGCCTCTCTCCACACCTCAGTCCTTAATGGCAGCTGAAGGAGTGGGGCAGCTCCTTGTTACAGTAGTCAGAAGCATCACCCTTGGTAGCTTGTCTTATCTGCTTGGAATGGAGTGGAAGTGTCCAGTGAACTGGAACCATGTGCCAATATTTTGTACATCACATTAATGTGACTAAGGGAGAAGCTGTAGCTTCAAGGCAGCAGCTGGCCTAGGCCCTCACTCTCCAAGACTGTCATCAGAATTATATTTAGGGAAAAGCCTGGAGTCAGGCCAGCCCCTGCCTATACTGTGCTTTCTGACAGAAGGGGCTAGAGCCATGATATTCCTTGCTTGGATTTCATGAAAAGAGAGCAGAGATAATTTTTCCACTTTGTGAAGAGGGCCTGCCTGCAAACTACCTGCATGGCCTCACGTTTCCTACAGCCAGCTTTAACCAAGTGTGAGTACCAGGCTCATGTTGGGGATCAGAAAGAACCAGCTTTCCTACACTCTCCCTTGTGCTTCTGCACCTGTCTCACAGCTAAAGGAAAACAGAACATGGAGATGAATGGCAGGATACAAACACAAAAAGAAGCAAGTAACAGACACGAGGCACCTCTGCTATTCAAGTTTTACATTAAATTGGTGACCAATAACTGTCCCCTTAGCAACACCAGCTGAGAGTGTGTGGTCAGACTAGGCAGGAGGCTGGGATCCCTGCACATCAGCTCCCGTGTTCAGCTGCTTGCTCTGCTGCTGGAACTCCAGCCGGGTCTGGCGGTTGGACTCCAGCAGTTCCTTCAAGCAGATGTGTAGGTGATCATTCTTTTCCTCCAGGTGATCCAAGCAGGAGTTGATCTGGTCCAGCATGGAGTTTATTGCTGCATATTCTAAAAGCAAGGGAAATGAGAGACTGAATAATATAAGTATATTGTCACTGCAGTCAGAGCAGGCAGCGAGAGTTCTGGCAAAACATGCCCACAGCATTTTGGCTGTGCCTTATTTGCTCCTGAGTGGGTGAAGTAAAATGCAACTGAATACTGCATGTGTTGTGTTCCGTGATCAAATGAGCCCAATAGGAAGCTGGAGCACTGGTAACAAGATCTAAGGCAAGGTACCTGAGTAGTCCAAACCCACTGTGGGCGCATCTGACAGCCTCAGATCTCACACACAAACAGCCAGCTGTAGGCTGAGTGCTGACTGCAGCAGTACCAGATAAATCCCAAAGACAAGTCAGTGTTTTTAGCTGCCTTTGGAATTGTCTTTTGTGACAGTACAGGCATTTTGTCAACATATTGCAGTGTTTACTTTCTGTGAATTATCTGGATAAGGCTTCCAAGCTGGGATGTGCTTCACTAGGGCCTGACTGGAGTCAGGCTGTCGTAACACTGCAACTATCATGGCTGTGGTAGGAGGAGGGGATGAGCCCAAAGGTGCTGGTAGTGGCACCATTATTTCCACAAGAAGGTAAATGTTGGGCACCAAGTTCAGCCACAGGGTTTGCGTGCTCTATTAAGGCTTTGGGTACTTCAGATTAAACCTAGACTCACTGCAGATGATCCTGGCAGTTGGTTCTCTAGGTACAGTTTCTTATTCACAACATTGTTGCAAGTGCAGCAGTTTGCCTCAGTACAGTGGCATTTCACAGTGGTGTGTGTCAGCATTGTTACTCAGCTGAAGAGTGCTGTGCTACTGCATGAAACACTGCTTTTGGATTGTTCCAATCTTAATCTTGAAGAATAACAAAAACCCAGACTGAAAAAATGGACAAGATAAACTGCTGAGGTTATTCAGGAACCCTGGGGGGCTGCAGGGGACCCCAGATGGAGCCAGTCCTGTGTTCCTTTCTGAACCTGCACACCTGGGTGAGTGCAGGGAGGCAGGTGGAGCTGTGACCTGTGGGCTGATGATCGTGGGCTGCAGGACAGGGACGGATGCCTGTGTGGGTGGGACAAGCCCACACCTCACAGGCTGGGGCTTCTCTCCACCCAGCTCCTCTGAGCCCAGTGTGATACAATGCCTGGAACGCTGGGCTGAGCTGAAGGACATGGAGAGAGGAGGGAAAGATGAGGATGTGCTCTGGGTACCCTATGAGGGTGAGGCTGTGCTGAAATCCCCCAGCTCAGCTCTGCTCCTCTCAGCTGCCCGTTTGCCAGGGTATCCTAGTGCCACAGCACACCAGGTGCAGGTACTGCTGTTTCCAGCAGCTTTAAAAGAACTATGAATATTTAAACATTCCAATCATTTGCATCATTAATACCTTAGAAGTTTCATTATAAAAATAATTGTTCTCCTTTTCTTATAACCACTTTTGGAGCCATTCAGAGAGTTGCAGTCTTTAATTCTTTGGAGAACTGTGTAATGCTGCATTTGAGCTCATTAATAAAAGTTTGGCCTTGCAGGTATTACACAGAGGTGGCATAATGAGCAAGAGCACTGATGGTGTTCTTGCATTTAAAAATCAATCCTACAAACACATGCTTTCCAAAAAGATAGCAGTTATCAGTATTTTTCAAATGGTCGGCGTTTTTCAAGGTATGTGAGTTACAGCTCTCCAATTTCATACACCATATTCCAGTAAAATGGTGAGCAGATCCCAAGCAGACATGGTAACTACTTCTGGCAAGGGACATTCATCAGCTTGGCAAGAAGTCTGTAATCACAGCAGAACATTAATTTTCTCACTGCCTACAGCTCAAATGAAGGTTACATAATTTGTGCATCTTTTGGGAAGAAAAAAAAAATAACTATTTAAAAATAAGCTGTAAAAACCTTTTATTTGATTATTTTCCATTAGCTGCGAGCTTGGTGGGTTTTTGTGGAAAAATAACCACATCCCTATTAGAAACACTGAGCAGGAGTATGGCAATTGCATTAACTCCTCTACATTCTTACAAGAACAGTTGACAAAAATCAGGTTTCCTACTTGAAGGAAGAGATCCACAGCCTCAGCTCCACTAGACCAGGAAACAGCTGCAGACCTTTATGACCAGCTACTGCACACAAAGCCCAGGTAACAAGCTGAACAATCCACTTTGTTAGGATGTAGATCCAGTTTAGTGACTTTCTCCATCACATCCACTGTGTCTTTTAGCTCTTCAAAAAACATGAAATGCATATCACTGTGATGATGCAAAGCAATGAACAGTTTGGAGTGTTTCAGGGCAGAAATGACTGTTCTGTCACTGCAGGTAGATCGCAGTCACAACTCCTAAAATCACCTGTGTGGGTCACATACGGGGAAATGGACTGTCTTGGGAAACAGCAGAACCCACCTCCACCATTTTCAACTGAAGAGTAGCAAAGTGCCTACTCTCAAAGAGTTACAGTTTTAGGAGTGACCTCTATGTCCGCACTGCTGCTCCGCTGTCTTCTCACTTTCTCCGTGGCCTGGTTCTAACTGGACAGGGCAGTGTCAGAAACTTCATACCCAGGCACTGCAGAAATGCCCGAAAGTGGAATTTGCCAAGCTACCTGCATTAAATTACCTTTTTCCATGCATGACTACTTCTCCCAGATCTGCCCACGTGATCTGCCCTGTGGTTTCTAAACCTGAATATCCTCCTTCCTTTCTGACATCTGCACCCCGTACACCAGCAAAGGCACAAAATAACTTTTTCGGAAGAAAAAAAATCCACCCCAGGGCAACACATAGGAGTTCGGTGCCCCATGGCTGGGTGGGAATTAAATCCTGCAGCCCCTCAGCCCCACAGCCCACAGCCCACAGCCCCGATGCAACGAGTGCATCGCTGGCGTTGAGCACCGCTCCCGGCAGAACATCTGGACGCATATGGACACACCCGCACTCTGCCACCCGCAGCCCAGGGGACCAGGCCAGGCCATCCTGTGCCACGGGATCCCTCCCGAGGTGGCGGCCCCGCTCTCCCCCACGCACCTTCTTCCTCGAAGGTGTCCCCGCCGTCGTCGCCGTCGTCGTCGCCTGTGCCGCCACCCAGCACGTGCGGGTCCCCGTTGGGCCCCGACATCCCGCCGCGCCCGCNCTCGGGAATTTTTCCCAAATGTGTGCCCTGCACTAGGCTATGTTCTTTGCCACCCCAAGTGTCCTCAGGCCCTCCCAGACTCCCCCGCTTAGGGGCCGCCACCAGCACTAAGCGCTTCTTTCCCAACACAAGTGGTGCTCCGTATGGATGAATCTGAATCCTGCCCGTGCGGGCCATCCTGTCCCAGCGAGGGCTTTGCTGCTGAACTCCCAACTCCTGCCCTGTCATCAGCTTTGCTTTGTCCACTAAGCGGCTTGAACCAGCCTCAGGTCACCTTCACACTCATCTTCCCTAAAGGAACAAGCACGATTCACTTTGCCCTTCCCTGTCTTTGGCCTGATATCAGCCGCACCTCAGTCGCTTTGAGGAGATCTCATTACTGTGTGGTGTTTTCATCCCCGGGAGAGAAGTCACTAGGATGAAAATAACTCACAATTAGAGCACTGATTCAAGCAGCACTCCTGAGATCAAGGACTCCATTATTAATTGGGTATTTGGAACAAAGTTTAAAGAAAAGGTCATCTCCTCACTTAATATTGCAGCCACCTCTCCTCTCTGTAGGTAATAACCCTGCTGCGCTGCAGTGTCAGGCTCGTGTTGCACCCCAAGTAGGGGAATTGAATATAAGTGCAATTAATGGATGTAACCACATGTTAATAAAACAGATGATGGCTTTCAGTGTGGAGATATGTGCTTGCACTGTGGGTGCATGCTGGTCAGAATCCACAGCCCCACCGGGTAAAGAACCACAGAATCCCAGAACAGGTCGGGTTGGAATGGATCACAGTGGGCCACAGGGTCTCACCTTCCTGCTCAGGCAGGGTCATCCCAGCACACATGGCACAGGATTATGTCCAGATGGTTCTGGAATACCTCCAGTGAGGAAGACTCCACACCCTCTTTGGGCAACCTGTTCAGGGCTCGGTCATTGCACAGGAAATAAGTTTTTCCTCATGTTCATCTGAAACTTTCTGTGCATCAGCTCCTGCCCGTTCCTCTTGTTCTACTGCTAGGCACCACGGAGCAGAGGCTGATCCATTCTCTGCTCCCTCTGTGCAGACACTGACAGACATCGATGAAGTCCCTCTCAGCTGCCTTTTCTCGAGGCTGAACAGGCCCAGCTCCCTCACCCTTTCAACTGATTATTTTATTCCCACTTCACACTTTGCTGTGTCCTCAGATTTGATAATGAAAGGGAAGCGGGTCCGCCCCTTGGGTGTCCCGTGTGGGGTCAGCAGGGTGCAGTGCCGCCATGCCCGAAGCCGGAGCCGCGGCCGTGCCGGGGCGGTGCCGCCGTGCCCGGGGCGGAGCGGCTGCTCTCTGCCCGCCCTCAGCCGAAGATGGCGGGTGCCGGCCGAGTCTGGCGNGTGGTAGCGAGCCCCCAGAAACAGCGGTTCCCTGCGGACCGAGCGGCTTCTTCTGCCCCTGTTTGAGTGAGAGGAGAGCTTAAAATTGTCTGGGAGGCCCCTGACAGAGCATTCCTTGAGGAGCTGGAAGGAAAGGCTGTCAGTGAGGGCTTGCTGGGGGTGTGGAGCCTTTTCTGTTGTTGCTTTTTCACCGCACCCGCGCATGGTTGTGCAATCCAGCAAATTGTAGATGAGAAACAAAGCGGGGTGGCTGCATTTGTTCTGTAATGTGTGCGGAATGGTTGGCACGGCCTATCAGGCTGCTGAGGTGTAGCAGCTTTGTGAAACATCCCTTAACTGATGTCCCGCTGCCCCTGCTGGCCCTGGGCTCTCCCTACGTTGTCCCAGTTGTGCACAGGTTGGTTGATCCCAGGAATGTGAACTTGGGCAGACACGTGCCTAAAATCAAATGCAAACTCTGCTCTCCTCACCTTGTGGCCTCAACAGAGGCTGGTTGTGAAGGGAGGGTTTGGCTTGTAAAGGCTTTATTTGTGTTTTTTTAAATACTATAGCAAATGGCTGTGGTTTTCTATAGAACTCTGTTTTACAGTGTAGAAACTATAACGGGGTAAACTGTCTGGATTTAACTTTTTTTTTTTCCCTGGCTGTGAATAGAAGTTTCCAGCACATTAAATAGATGTTTAGAGAAACAGGTTATTGGTCCCAATGGATGGTGAATATTTAAATATTTGATGCCATTTAAAGAAAGCATCTGATAGCCAAGATGTGCTCATGATCAGATGTTGAAACTGAATGTCAGTGTCTATGACTTCATGACAAAAATAAGGGTGGAAAAAAGGTAATGTCTATGTTTTTAGCAGAAAATTGAATCTTCTGTTCTCTTTCTTCCCCAGCTGCATGCAGGGAGCCTGCAGCTCACTCTCTACCAGTATAAAACATGTCCTTTCTGCAGCAAAGTCCGAGCTTTTCTTGATTATCATGGACTGCCCTATGAAATTGTGGAAGTGAACCCAATCATGAGGAAAGAGATCAAATTCTCTTCCTACAGAAAGGTGCCCATCCTGCTAGCCAACGCTGGGAGCCCTCTGGTAAGTCTCCCTAACTTGAAGCCTCAGCATGCAGGGAAAAAAAGTTTTGAAGAATTTCCTTTTCAATTTAACCAACTTGTTTTAAAAGGTTGTTTTAATTCTGTTTTTCAGCAATTGAACGACTCCTCAGTGATAATCAGTGCAATAAAGACCTATCTTATTTCCAGGTAAGAAAACACAGTGATGAAAGAAGAGTTGAATGTGGAGGGCCCAGGTTAAGTAGAGATTTAGAAGATTCTGAGTTGGTCATAAGTCTCTTGCCGACCTCAGGCTCTGAAGCTCTGGGTGACCTGAGCCTGGCTGTAATAATGTGGGTGGTGCCTATATATGTTGTGATGTCCTTGATGTAAAGCAAAGCTTTTTAGCTTTCAGAAGTACTTTTTCATCTGTGAGATTGTGTTTGCACAAAACCTACTTAAACACAGACTAGTGTTCATCCTGGAACTGAGCTTACAATTAGCCACTTATAACATCTAGAATGAAATGGAATGAATGAAATGGAATTGTTGTGCCTATGGCCTGTCCTTTAGGTCTACTTGAGAATGGTAGGAAGTTCTATGCCTGCAGAAATTTCTGTTCTGTCACAGACAAAGGTATGTGCACTAATAATAGTTACTTGCAAGTAGCTGTTCCAGTCTCACTTTTTTTTCTTTTAATAGAATCTGGAACAATGTGCACTTACACACTATAAAATATATTATTCTAAAAGTATCTTTAAATCTGTCCTTTTCTCTTCCTCCTTTTTTGTAGCAGCCTGATCAGTGCTGTGTTTCTTTTCACAGGAGGAATAGCTTAGAAGAAATCGTGTCCTTTTATCCACCTGTTAAAACCATGACTGAGCAAGGCAAGGAGGTGCTTGAGTATGAGAATAAATACTGGCTCATGCTGGATGAGAAGGAGACAAAGAGAGTCTATCCTGTCAAAGAAGTGAGAGTGTAAGTGCTTTCAGTTTCTGGGCTCTCCAAGTAGGGTCACAGCCCGCTCCATATATACTCAGGGTTGATATAGATGTAAAATCCCACAAGGGCTGACAAGTCCCATCACACCCGTTAGTGTTTCAAGCCTCAGTAGTTGGCTTGCTTGTGTTTGTTAGATGATTCAAAACAAAGCTGTTAGCCTAGTTAGCACCACCATGGTCACACCAGCCTTCAGCTGCCCCCAGTTTCCTTCTTGGCCTTTCTTTTCTGCCACAGAGGAATGCTATTGAGGGATAGTTTCCCTTCCTGCTTTATTTCTTGTATTGGGAGGAGAAGCTAATGCTCTATCTTAGTCTTAAATTCAGTTTGAAATTGGAGGAACCTTGCCAAAGATAACGATGCTGAGTACGTTTCAGAGAGGTCACCAGAGTACCTTGATAGGAGTGTTTGACCTTGGAAGAATCTCTGGCTAAGGCAACTGTGGTCCTACCTCCTGTAGCCTTTCTATCTATACCTCATTCACTTTCTTTTGACTGCTCACAGGGAAGAAATGAAGTGGAGAAAATGGGCAGATGATTGGCTTGTTCACCTCATCTCCCCCAATGTTTACCGCACCCCCAAAGAAGCCTTGGCATCTTTTGATTACATTGTCCGTGAGGGGAAGTTTGGCACCTTGGAAGGTCTCTTTGCCAAATACGTGGGGGCTATTGCCATGTTCTTCGTTAGCAAGAGGCTGAAGAAAAGGTTGGTATCACTAAGCACTGAGAGGAGAAATAGTTCCTCCTTAGCTGTGAACCCTAGCTGTCAAAGGGCAGAACCTCAGAGTTTTAAACTGAACCATTTAATCCTGTATGATTATGTCTTGGTTTGGAAAGACAGGTGAGGGTAATGAAGGCAGAAACTCCCCTTGAAATGGAAAACATAAACCTCCCTCCCTCTCCAAATTATTATAATTTGAAATGAAAGAGCTCTTGGGCAAAGATATGGGAGCAGAAATAACAGTTCTTTACTAGTTAATAATAAAATATAGCTATACAAACAAAACACTGTCAGAGTCAGAATACGACCTGACATCCTGTTAATCAGGGTGTTTGGTAACAGTCCAGTCAAGTGGTGGCTGCAGTCCTGGAGTGACAGATGGTGGCTGGGTTGAAGCAGCGGTCCAGTAGAAGAAGATGTTTTCTCCTGGAAGTCCAGTGCTGGTAGAAAAAAAGGGCCTGGTTTTTCCTCTGTGAGTTCAGTGGACAAAAAAGCTGCTTGTGCTGTTCTGAATCCCAGGCTTTATCCCGGCAGGAATGCTTGGCTCCTGCCACTGGGTTGAGCCTCTCACAATGATGAGTTCTGAGATAAGGCACTGATGGGCCCATTAACAGGAGATAGTCCAGGGGTGAGTTATCTCTGAATCATGGGCAAGGCACTGATGGGCTCATTAACAGAAGATAGCCTTGCGGGGGGGGAGGGGGAGACAGGGGCCACTGCCCCACCTGGTTTCAACAGTTCATGAANAGATGTTTTCTCCTGGAAGTCCAGTGCTGGTAGAAAAAAAGGGCCTGGTTTTTCCTCTGTGAGTTCAGTGGACAAAAAAGCTGCTTGTGCTGTTCTGAATCCCAGGCTTTATCCCGGCAGGAATGCTTGGCTCCTGCCACTGGGTTGAGCCTCTCACAATGATGAGTTCTGAGATAAGGCACTGATGGGCCCATTAACAGGAGATAGTCCAGGGGTGAGTTATCTCTGAATCATGGGCAAGGCACTGATGGGCTCATTAACAGAAGATAGCCTTGCGGGGGGGGAGGGGGAGACAGGGGCCACTGCCCCACCTGGTTTCAACAGTTCATGAAGATGGTGATAGAATACATGCTTTTGGTCACCTCTTAGTTTGCAACCCAGGACAGAGTAACAACTGTACTTCTTTAACTGGAGGTACTGAACCCCTCTACTCATCCACTATTTAATTACTGACTGCTCCTTCGCTCTGGAATACTGCCCTTATTCGCAAGCCAAGACCAGCCCATAAGGTGAGAGGTGATAGAAGATTAAAGAAAGAAACAAAGTTATGTCTTCAAACTGATTCTTCTCTTTATCCAGACACCAGCTTCGAGATGATGTCCGAGAAGATTTGTACGAAGCAGTTAATGAGTGGGTAAAAGCTGTTGGCAAAAATCGACTGTTTATGGGTGGGAACCAGCCAAACCTCGCTGACCTGGTAAGGGCTTCATCCCTGCTGTTATTGTCAGGTGGATCACAAATTATCCTGGTGCTCATCTCTGTGAAATGGGTAATATAAGTACAGACAGAGAAGTTGAGCTACATGAGATACATTGTCCTTTGTGCAGTAATACAGTTCCCACATGGTGGGGACTTTCCCATAACTGCACACAGGTCTTGATCCTTCCTTACCGTTTCCTCACGGAAAAACATGCATATTCTTAATTACCTTTCTGCCATTCACTCTTCCTTGCTAATCAGGAAGAGAGGATGGAGTAGATGGCAGGACAGTGGAAGAGCCATACTGACTTGGCTATTGAGACACTTGTACCCTAAGCCATTCTCCACTGCTTTTTCACTGTTGTTCTGACCTCTCTGCTCTTCACAGGCAGTGTACGGGGTCCTCCGGGTCATGGAGGGGCTGGAAGCCTTTGATGACATGATGGTTCACACCAACATTCAGCCTTGGTACCAGCGCATGGAAGAAGTAATTAAAAAAACTGGAGTTGCAATCTGATGTCAGCTGCAGCTGCCTCCCTGAAGTACTTGCATGGTGAAAACTTCAGAAGAAATGGCTTTTATTTTTAGAGTTGACTCATCACACCTAATGGACTAACATGTGGGCACAGAGACCACCCTGTTCAAAATATCAAGTCACAGTGAGAAAAGGGTCCAGCTGGGTGTATACAGAAGAATGGGAACAGGTAAAAGAAACAGATCTTGGATGCTGCTGGAAAGGAGATGCTCTGAACTGAAGAAAGCAGCAAATAGGCTTCTTTCAGATAAGAGCCATCCTCAGAACAGGTTACTGTAAAAGCAAGATGCTCTTGGCTGGTGTTACGGCTGTGTCAGATGTGGTAGGCCTGACCAGCTTTTGCCTCAGGCTGTCTTCTGCTACTCATCCATGTCACCTGAAGTGTTTTCCTGACTGAGACACTGGATACTGGTTTTTAAGTAACAACAGTTCCTGCAATAGCATCTTGTAAACCTAGTGCTAAGGGAATTGGAGGAATCCGCAGTGCTGGAGAAGGCACCCTTCCTCTGACAGCAGCGAGACTACACTCAGCGGGGCATGTGCTTTCACTCTTCCATGTATACTGTTCTCTCAGGACTTGAGTCTGTATGGTCTGAAAGGATAAAGGCTGGCTTTATTCTGTCCCCTTTGTGAGATCTGAGTTCTTACCTTACCCTTTATACCCAAAGAACATGGCCTACACTGAAATCACAAATGCAGAGCAGTTAATGGAGAGGCTTGTCTTGCATGAGATCTCTCTGGAATGTCCTGAAGATCAGTTTGTTATTGTTTTAGGAAAAGATTGATTAAAAGCCATCTGCATGGCCAGGGGATCTCTAGATGTTTCCATCATGCAAGAGTAACAAAGGATTTGCTGATGTGGCAAATTAGGAGCTGTACCTGCAGCTAAGATTTCTGAGCTGTGCTGGGTAGAATCATAGAATGGTTTGGGTTGGAAGGGACCTGAAAAACCATCTCATTCCATCCCTTGCCATGGGCAGGACACTTTCCACTAAACCAGGTTGCTCTGAGCCTCGTCCAACCTGACCTTGAACACTTCCAGGGATGGGGCAGGCACAGTTTCTCTGCACACCCTGTGCCAGGGCCTCCCCACCCTCACAGGGAAGAATTTCTTTGTAACATCCCATGTAACCCTGCCCTCTGTCAGTGGGAAACCACTGCCCCTTGTCAAAATCCCTCTCTAGCTGCAGAAACAGTATTTATCATAGCAAGAGACAATGCAGATTCAAATGTGAGTGATCCTCTGCACAGCCTAAGGCTTCAGTGACCTTAATTACCACCTTGATCGAGTTCTGTTTCCCTGGAAGAACAGGCAGGTTTCAGGGAATCTGATTTGTCGTAATATTTCAGGTGCAGCTAAAGTTGGTCTAATACAGCTGCTTGCCCAGTGTGTGTTCAGCGGGAGTACCTTTATTGGTTATAACAATGGTGCTGATAGAGGTTTGGGGTTCTTTCTGAATGGAGGACTAGTTTCAAATTCAGTTATGATCTGACCTGGAAGAAAGAAAATGTTTACAGTAAAAATGGCTGTGTTGCTGCTCTGATTTGTATTTCTTTTAACTGTTCTGTACTGAAACTTGTGTTTCACAGTATCAAAAGGCAATGTTCTTTTAAAGAATTATATTGAACATGCATAAACAGGAGGTTGAAGGAACAGTTGATGATCATTTTGGCATCCACCTCAACCCGAGAGGGAGGAAGAGAGTTTCATGTTAAATGAGGATCTGAAGCACCAGGGGCTCAGTGACTCCATTTCTCCTTGCTGTGCTCTGCTACATGAATCAGTCCTCTCAAGGTGAATATCCGTAGCACTAACATGCCAGTAATGTTACATTAAATAAAGGTTGTTTCAGGATTCTGTATTACATTTTATAGAGTCATAGAATGTTAAGGGATTGGAATGGACCTTAAAGATCATCTACTACCAACCTCCCCTGCCATGGGCAGGGATACCTCCCATTAGACCAGGTGCTCAAGGCCTTATCTAACCTGGCTTTGACCACTGCCAGGGTTGGGGCATCCACAACCTCCCTGGGTAACTTGTTCCAATGTCTCACGGGGAAGAATTTCTCCCTAATATCTAACATAAATTTCCCCTCTTTCAATTTTCACCTCATCCTATCACTACAGTTCCTGATGAAGAGTCCCTCTCTGGCTTTCCTGTAGCCCCCTTCAGATCGTGGAAGGTGCTCTGAGGTTTTCACATGACCTTCCTCTTCTCCAGGCTGAACGGCCCCAACTTTCTCAGCCTGTCTTCATAGGGGAGTGCCCCACTACCCTTATCAGCTTCGTGGTCTCCTCCAACATTTCCATGTCCTTGTGCTGGGGATGGCCAGAACCACACACAGTTCTGGTTACAATTGATACTAAAAATGGCTGCGTATACAATTCTGGTATCACCTTTAAGAGGGTAAAACTCGTATCAAAGACAACGCAAATTGATTTAATAATCCAGTTATTTCATCCTCTTTTCAGACCTCCCTATTTCTGTACGGATGAGCAGCCACTCCTAGGAGCGCCGTGCTGGAGTCTGCACCGCCGGGGGTCCCGGGGCCGCTCAGCGGCCGCTCGGCCGCTCGTGCCGGCCGCAT
>VZTN01000047.1:1846-34816 GCA_013400515.1 Erpornis zantholeuca
AAACCTATAAAGGTGTTTTTTTAAAATAAAAAGGTAAATAATGCCTAAGCATACTTTAATTGTGCTTACTTATATTTTAAAATGTAACAAGTTTTGACAGCCATGGGTTTGACATAAATGGGCACAGTCAATATGAATGTCAGAAAGGCTAATGTGTGGTCAAAGCTGTTTCTGCTTTTCTTCCCTGTCGTCACTTATAATCTAGTCAATGTGCAAAAAATATTCCAATTTTCTCCGTGAAAAGAAAATGAAATAATCAAGTGTGTACCTACTTTCTCTACAAAGATTGCTGTAAGTTAGGTTATTTTACTTTGCTGGGTTTAAGTGGAAAGCAGTAGCACATGTTCTTTGGGCTCCTGAGGGGACACTTGGAGATCAGCTGCATCTGGTCTCAGTCATTTCTCTTTATTTGTTTATTAGCTGAATGACAGCAATTAAGGTCCAGATTATAAAAGTTATTTAGATAGCCATCATATTGTGAAATCTTTCTTCTAAGACAGAATTCCTCCAGATCTCTTGGCCTCAGAGGAGACAGAGAAATTCCTCTGGAAGCTGAGGGCGCTGTATTTGAACAGTAACTTGTAGAGAGGATGTCTAAGGAAATGGTCAAGTGTAGCACACTCCATTTCTTTGAAAACTTAGAGGAATGTTCTTGCTGCTCCTAGAAATCCAGGACAGGGAAATGTATGTTTAAGCCTCTGTGTTTTTTAAGGTTTGGGACTTTTGGTAGTAAAGACCAGAATAGTGAGTCTGCTGAGGTAAAAATCTAACCCTTCTTTGGAAAAGAGAAACCTAACCTAAATTTATCTTAGGATTGCTGTTTTCCCTTACTTTAAACCACATCTCACAAATTGGCAGTATTGATAAGACTCCAAATTTATACCAAATTAATGAATATTAGAGATTCTGGCTGTCATTAAAGTCATATTTGAACAGTGAATGTTTCCTTTAAAAAAAACTGACTTTCAATATTGCTCAAAATTGGGATTTAATGTTAGCACTGTTTTGCACAGGAGTTCCCAAGTTCCGACACCAGTTCTAATGATTTTTCACTCCTATTCTTTTTATAGAAGCAGAAAAAAGTAAACATTAATAACTCCAGATGAATTAGCCATTCTTTTATTTACCAGTTTTATGAAGGTTTTGTTACATAGGAGCCAAAAGGAATTTTCAACTGAAACAAGCTTTCAGAATTAGAAAGCTCAGTGTAATGCAAAAATCCTGCATGGGAGAATTTCAGTCTTTTAAAGGGATTAAAACTACCCTGATTCAAGGCAGGATATGATGTTACAGTGTGACTGTAAAGCTGCATGATCCTTGCAAGTGCACATTTCTTTACCTGCAGTAAATACAAAGGAAATAATCTTGCACTCAAGTTTTCTTTGAATTAGCATAGAATTTCTGTATGTTGAAAGTTCTCCCTCGCCTCACCTACAGCAAAGTCAATTGTCAGCTTCACCATAGCTTCTGGAAATTTGTCTCAGAGCATTCAGCAGTGAGCTGACAAAGCAACAATCATATTTTTCAAGCTCATTGACTTTAGTTCACGGCCTTGGGGCAGATTCATACAACCTTTAGTACCTTTAGCACTTTTTCTGATAGTCATGATCCTCAGAGGACGTATGAAAGAGAAACTGCACTCATTAAAAATACAGGGATCTAGCTGCCTTCTGGTTTCAGCTGCTTTTAAAAGATACTTTTCTTTCGTTATTTCCAAGAAGAAGGAAAATTACATGTCCTTAGGGCTGTTTGTGTTTCACTTGCTTAGATAGATGACTTACAAAACTAAAGTAAAATGTAGCTGATTTTAAGCCATAAATATTTTGAGTAAGGCGTCGAGAAACATCTCTAAGATGGGTCAGACATTTCATAATGCAGTAACAAAACCAGTTTTACCCTCTCATATGCTCTGAGCTCACAAATAATTGCTGCTTCAAAATCTGTAATTGCTACTTCAAAATCCTTTTTTTTCCAGGAAATACAGTTCAAATTAATACAGACCCAATTATTGACCAGCAAGGCACAATTTTGAAAGCATGTGTCTGTCTTCTACGTATCCTTTGGTCTGGCAGGGAAGTGCAGAGGCCAAGACTTGCAAGACTAAAGTTTATTGCTTCCTGATGCTTTTCTTTCTTTCTCCATCTTGCTGAAATTGAGTACTGGTCCTATTTGTAGAGAGTAGGCTTTCACAAGACAGTATTTCATCAGCAGCACATTTCCTGGCAGAATCCTTAGATTTAATTTTGTCCAATAGATCTGTGTTCTAGCCTCCCACCTGAATCCACTGGCTCTGTTTAGACATCAGCTGTGTCACAGTGAATATCTCACAGCTTAAAAGAAATAAAAAGGATGAGTATGTGTGATATTACACCGTAAATTAAACAGCTTACAAAAGAAAGACAAAACTTGGAGAGGGGAACAACACAGCAACTCACACCATGGCCAGGGGAAGCAAATTTAAAGAGAGAAGAGAACCAGACAAATAAAAACTCTGTGTCCTCAGAGCTGGATATGGTGCTTGATTCCTGGATTGGTTGTTTTTGTGTCTTTCCATGGATTTTTCTTCCCCAGTGAATTCACTGTGTCTGCTGTTTCTCCTTGCTAGCTAACTAGATCAATACTGAATGCAACCCTTTGTAGTTTGTTCATGTAGAATTTTCAAAAGTATCTGTTTAGCTTTCTGTATTTCTATATGAGAAATATAGATATGTCTTGATGGAAATATTTAATATTATATTCCTGTTATACTAAAGAATATGAGCAAACCTATTCTACAGCTGAAATGAAGGCTAATGAATGATGCCAGCAGCTCCAATATCCTTCATTTTAATTTCTGAAATGTCAAATTTTATTAAAAAAAAAAGGTATAAAAATACCCTTAACTGCCAATACATTACCCAAATTGCCAAAAGCAATTTTGCCTATAATAAAACTATTGTGGGCTGAAGCATTTGGATCAAGCAGTGCAAGATTGATATGTTTTTCTTGATACAATTCAGTGAATGTGCTATTCTTGTGGAATTTTCCATGAGTCTGTTGGGGAGAAAATGCAGTGGACATAATTTCTTTGACTTGCAATTAGATTTTTTCAAGTTATCTTATCAACTGTCACTGTAAATGATAACCTGATACACATTTTTGATATTTAAAAGGCAATTTAATTTTTCTATTGGCAAGAAACACGTGTAGTGAGGGAATTTTGGGATGATACAGGCACAGTCATTTAAAATACAGTTGAATTCACTGTATTTATTGACTTTTTAAGATCTACTGTGCTAATGAGTATTTTGGAAGACCAGTAATACTTCTGCATCCAGCCATAGAAAGGATGGTGAAGGTTAAGATGCCTTACCCTGCATGTCTTGTGTTTCTGTATCTTGCTCTGGAGGAATCCTTGCTGAACTTTCTGTGCTGCAGCCTGGTGTGTAATCCAGATGCCTGGTGAGGTTTGCACAGTGACTGTGAGTCTGGCTGAGTGCTGGAGTAGAAGACTAGATTAGAGGCATGCTAAATTCACTCTGGAAGGCAGGATAAACGACATGGCAAAGAGTTCTCTTGTCCTGCACTGGGTATTTACTCTTAGGTCACCTACACTCTTAGGTGCCTCTCAGAGCCACTCAGCTGTCTGACAGCAAACTGAATCCTAAAATATTTATTATTTTAGCTGAAATCTTGACAACCCTGACTTAAAGTTTTCTCTATTAACTGAATTGATCTCAGGACTTTGTCTGCTCATCCAAATGTCTTTTTGTCTAAATGCCACCTGATACTGATCGCTGTAGTATGCATAGTTTTCTGATAGAAAACCAGGCTGAAACCACTGATCTTTCTTATGCTGGCCAATAAATAAATAGTAGTAATTTGTCCAAATCTAGCTTGGGTTCCATAGGTTATACAGCATTCACTGAACCACACAGACTCCCTTGCTAGTCTCTGTTTACTGTGCCTCTTTCTCTATTTCATGTTTCATACCTACTTTTGATGGCAGAATTGAATGCTCCAAGCATTTTGGGATATTTTTTGGTAGTGGTGGATAGCATTCATCTACCACTCATTCATTCAGCACATTCCTGTGTTTGGTTCAGACAACTAATTTTGAACATGTTTTGCTACAATGCCAAAATCTAGCATCTTATTTCAAAATTCATCAGTTCTGTTCAAATAGTTGGTTAAAAGTAAAGTACCACAGGATAGGTAGCTATACGAGGAAAAACTGTGCATATTAAAGTTAATTGACTGACTTGTTGGAATTCAGCAAACCTTTAGCACTTGAATTAGGCTGAATAAGCTCCTCACAAGGTAGTAAAGAGAACAGGAATCTCCAGAGAACATTTAGAATCATCAGTGTGCTGGAAATGAGATTTTTTTTTTCTCTTTGGGAGGTTCATATTTTTTCCTCTAATTTTCCTTAACTTGAACTGTTAAGTCCCAGCCGAGCTGCTGACAGCAGAGTAAGCTCAGTTTTGGATGCCAAAGTAAACATATAACTGGAATATTTGGGACTTTATATGTCCTAGTTCACAATGAATTGCACCATCAAGATTTGTACCTGTATCGACCGACTGCACAGTCTGCATTTTGCTTTGTAAAAAGGTTGTTGTACAAGCAATTATCTGCTTTTAAATGGATGTGGAAATTTTACTGGCACGATGGACTCTGAGCAAATTGTGGTAGCCATAAACGTGCTAGTACTTCTTTTATTTGGTACTCTCCGTTTTCTCTAGGGATGCATCAAACCTAGTAATTTAAGCCTTTAAGATAGGAAAAGAGCTGAACATAGACATTGATAATAAATTTCATACTTAAGCAAGAGGAGATACTTAGTAGATTTTTTTTTTCTAGTTTGTACCTGGTCTCAGAAAGGAAAGTTTATGATTAAGGGTTTAGTATCAGAGAGAATCAGTAGCTCAGAAAGTGAGCCAGTGGTGGCTGGGTATGTGAAGCAAAATATCTGTGTCCTCTATAGAAAGAGACAGAAGAGTTCCAAGGGAAGGACAGTGTGAGAAACAGGAGTGGAGGAACATAAGTTTGGAAAAGTAGTATCAGTCCATGAAAAACAAAAACCCCCTCAAAATTATGTTTTTTTTTTTTCTTTTAATTGAAGCTCTTGCTTTTCTTTTTGTGGAAGGTATTGAACAATTATTTATTTTTATTCAAAACCCAGAATACTCCTCCCAACTTGCCAAGAAAAAAAAAATAAAGGTGGCAGTATGCTAATTCTTATTTAAATACACTTATTTAAGAGCACTTTCTGCTGGTGTGATTAAAGTAGAATCAGATCAGTGTCAAGTCAGAATAAGACTTGAGAGCCAATGATTTAGTAGATATAAATTTAGAGTATAAAACTATAAGAACTATAACCAGGGTAGAAGTAGACTCTACTGCTATGACCTCAATATGATGTTTAAATTAATTTCAGGTCAATATATTTGAAAGTCAGTGAGGAAAGTACTAATATGAGCTATGTTTCTGGTTGGCCAATGCCACTTAACGAGGTATGTTAAGAGTTTTCTTCTGCAGTTCTGGTAGTCTTGTGGTATCAAGGGATTCCTACATGTTTTTGTGTTTAGGCATTTAGATGATTTTCTCCTAAATGCTCTGCTCACAAGCATATCCACTGCTTTTCTTTGTGAAAGCATGTTCTTGTCAGGAAACAGCCCAAGCATCGCATCAGCACAGAAATGGTGAGCATCCATCCTTCCTTATCTCCCCCTACAGCTGCCGTGGAAAGCTATTCCACTCACCAGAAATGCAGCAGGATGGGACAGGTAGACACACAATCTCTGGCAAAAAAAAAAGTCCTTCTTCTCTCTAAGGGTCAGCCCTAGGAAAGAGAAGTCTCTTTTCCGTGCTCCAAGGCCTGGACTCTTTTCAGTGCACTGCTCCCATGGTGTGTCATACCAAGGTTTGTGGTTTTTTATAGCCCTTGCACCAGGGGTCCCCTTAGGCTTCTTTTGGATTGCGTGCAGTGGGAACAGGCAGCTTACGTGGAGTTCTGACCTGATTTTTTTACTTGGAGTACTCTTGCAAGGAAAATAGACTGATGCATAGGGAAACACACATTTGATTTTACAACAGGAGGAGTTTACAAGTCCCCAGCCATTAAAGGAGCATAGATAGATTTGCTTGTAAATGTGAGCAGCCAAGTTGGATTTGATATTAATGTACACCGAGGCACCTTTACATGAAAGGGACGCTACAGTGGGTTGTTAATGTAAGAGTAAATTAAAATTTCATATGCTTTTAGGTCTTTTAGAGATCTGAAGCAAGATAACGGAGACTAAGTGGTTCAACTACTTTAAAAATTAAAAAAAAAAAGGGGGAGGTTGGACTAACAAATAAGTATGAATATGTTTACAATAATATTAAATGATGTATGCCTAGGCACGGCAATAGACTCTCACTAAGATTTTGTTGATGTCATTTCAGCATTTTATATAAATCCATCTGTTGTTTCCAACTCTAGGTAGAAATTACTACTATTGAAGTGCCTAAACGAGATTGTTAAAGTTTTACTCACTGCATCTATATCAGCAAATTCAAAGAGAATATTATTCACTTAAGCTTTATGAAAAACTGGTCTTTCTCTTGTCAGTGAAAGCAAACATTTAAGGAACAGAATGATTCAGGTAATCGACCCCAATCATCTGCTTCTGCTGGGTTCAAACACATTTCCTAGCTTGGTGTCAATACAGAGACACAGAGAAACATTTTTATGAGAATCTCACAGCCTTTGCATTGCATTTTCATTCTTCGAGATCCCTTGGCATGCCCAAAATAGCAAAGGTTGCATATAAAACAGGGCAATAAACCAGCAGCAATTAAAAAAATGCTGACATAAGATGGAAAACATCTGAGATGAAAACTGTCCAATATGCTGAACAGCTACATCAAGCTCTTAGTGTCCTTTTCCCTCAGTGTAGTTCTGAAGTCAGGGAGGCTTTTATTTTAGGCTTTGATTTTTTTAACAGACCTCACCCATCACAGTTAGCCTGTGCTGGATGGAAAAGAATCCCAAGAGAAATGTGGGAGAGTTTCAGAGCTAGTGGCACATTCCTTTCAAAAGAGATACAGTCACATGGAAGGACACAGTGGAGGTAATAGTCTGACTTGGGGTAACCCTAATATTTCTGTGTCAAAATTTATTTCATGATGTGTCCCTTTTACAGAATCACAGGGTGGGTCAGGTTGGAAGGAACCACAGTAGCCCATCTGATCCAACCTCCCTGCTCAAGCAGTTTCATCCCAGAGCACCTGGCACAGGTCTGTGTCCAGATGGTTCTTGAATATCCTCAGGGAGGGGGAATACCATAGCCACAGCCTGTCTGGGCAACCTGTTCCAATGCCCTGCACCTGCACAGTAAGAAACATCTTCTTCAGGTTCAGGTGGAACTTCCTGGCCATCAGTTCCTGCCCTTTGCCTCTTGTCTCATTGCCAGGCACCAGCAGGCAGAGCCTGGTCCATCCTCTGGCCCCTCCCTGCAGACACTGACAGACATTGATAAGTTCCCTCTCAGTGTCTCTTCTCCAGGCTGAACAGGCCCAGCTCCTCTCCTCATGAGAGAGGTGCTCAGTCCCCTCATCATTTTTGTAGCCCTCCACTGGACCCAGCTCCAGGAGTTCCATGTCTGTTGCACAGAGGAGTCTAGAATTTAACTGACAATTTTAGTTATCATCAGCATTTATTCTGCCACAGGAACTGAAAAGCAGGCTAGGGAGGTCTCTATTTTACAAGAATGTAATGTTTTAATTGCAGATTAGCTTTGCCTTTTGAACAGTCAGCACATAAGTTTTGATTGATTGGTTCAGCTCTCGGTCTATCATCTCTTCATATCAATGACAGTATAAAGTCAGGATTTTTCTTTCTCTTTCACTTCTTGGTGAACAGTGCAGGGGACAGTTTCCATAATTGTTTTCTTATGAGGCATCTTTTCCTGGGTATTAAAGATATCCTGTTTCCTAGGTTTGTGAATACTTCAGTTATCACCAGTACATTGTGCTATACACAGAATTTGCATAAAAAGTGTTTGTTGATCTGCTGACAAAAATAGCATATTCCAAAAAAACCCATATCCATTAAATGAAAAAGGAAAGTATGAGGATCCACTAACATCAGAAGGTACTGTGTCAGAATATTAGCAAGTCGTTTAGATCAGGCAATAGATGATATTCTGAGAAGTCCTAATAAACAGAGGCTAAATAAACAGAGAAGTTGACATAGATTTAAAAAAATATGACCCACATGCACACACATTTACCACTTTTTATTTTCCACCAAATTATTTTTAATAAAGGAGCAAAAATCCAGTCTTATAAATCCATACTTGAAGTTCTTTTAGCTCATTAATCCCGCTTCTTAAAGGCCTGTATGTGATTGAAAAGTGAATAATTAAATCCATGTTGACTGTGCCTATTTATGAAAACCTGGTGCAAATACAATGTATTTACATCATTAAATAGACATTAGAAGTGTTTTAATGTACTAGTTCTATAGTATACAGTATGTAGTAGTTCTATATTTTGCTTATACTTGGTAATACCCTTGCTTGATGTGACTTTTGGTGAGTTTTAACATTTGCCCTGCCAGTCTCTTTGTTTCTCTCTTTCTCTGTGAGGTTCACATGTAAACTGCTTTAAAGATTGCATAATGACTGTTTGGCATATCCTACAGGCAAAGGCCCAGAAACCCTTTTTGCTGGCTATAACCTCAATGATAATGAGTGGCACACAGTGCGTGTGGTGCGGCGAGGAAAAGGTTTAAAGTTAATGGTGGATGACCAGCAGGCCGTGACAGGTAGTGTGCCACTGTCATTCCATGATTCCATGTTCACCTGGGGGGGGGGAAACACGAAACAAAAAAAAAAAAGAAAAATGACAGAAGTAAAATGGCTTTATCTGAAAAAAACGGATTTTTTTTTTCTTTTCTTGGGTAAGGTTCAAAATCCATGTTATGCACTTGTACAACAAGTGTGTTATTACACTTGATGTTAACGTTGCTCTAAGGTTGCTGTTGAAATTAATGGAGACCTTCGTGCTGACTTAAATGAATGTTTTTATACAGTAATTGGAGGGGGAAGTGATTTGATACATCACTAATGAGAAGGCAAGTAGAATGCTTTTGGCAACACATTGTTAAGGCTAAACTCTAAGCCACTGCTGGGAGAAAGAATTTAATAAACATTTGAAGGATTTTCTGCTGTGGTTTGAATCTTGCATCAACTGTCCTCAATAATTATGTATTAGGCAGCATGTTTTTCTCAAATACTAAAATAACAGTTGGGATGGGAGAAAAAAAAAAAAAACATGCAGCCTGGCAGATATTAGAAATGTATTTCTATATTTATATTACCAGAAAGGTTAATAGAGAACACATTGATTTTGTCCTGTACAAGACAATGCTTGTATGACATGTATGCTAACAACATACATGTTGTTGATAGCAACTGATATTGCTTCTGGCCCTGATTCCTTGCACAATACAATGTGCCTAATTATTTGTTAGCTATTTAGAGTTATCCTTTGGTTTTGTGTAGCATTAAACAACTTTTATCATTGGTTCTAAGCTCTGTTAAAATGGTGACAAGTTAAATAGTTTTTTTTTTCTTCAAAGAGGAATGTACCTTCTCTAATAACCCCTTTCACCTCAGCAGAACACTGAGGGCTGTGTCACTGTTAGAAAAATAATTCATATAGTTACAAATTTTCTAGAATTTTTCAGAAATTACCAGTATATCTTCCAGAGCTGAAGTCTGTGTATGTTATGATGCCTAGGGTCATTCCTCCAAGAATGTAGATGGCCTAAATAATTTATTTTCTTTTTTAAAATAAATTTATAGTATGGGTGGAAGTATACTGAAAAATATTATAACCTTGCTGCTTCAACTACCACTCAAGGCAGATTCTAATATAGTGGAAGCTGTTTAGATCAAAATCCAGTGCAAGATCCAAATGCACAGTTCCTGGACTCGTCCTGGCAGAGTTCTAATCTGTGAATAGTTCAGGTTACACAACCTGGGTCCAGCTTTCTAGTGCTACACTTGTCCTCTTTCCACGACCCAGTATCTACACCCAAAACTGGCCAGTTGACTTGAATGCCCTCTCAGTTCTTCAAGCTGGAAGTTTTCTGCATTTGAATAATCCACAGATGTTTAATATTATTCATCCAAAGGGAGAAAGTAATCCCAATATTATAGAGGGAAAAAGACTTCCCAAGACTTCCTAACCTCCCTGTACAAATATGTGTGGCCAATCTGTGGCCAATCCTCCCCCAGTGAGGAGGGAACTGGCATAAGAGAAGGAACAGAGAGAACTTTAAATATGGGTAATCTGCTCTCAGTCCCAGGAATATCACATTTCCAACAAAGAAAATCTTTATCGTTGTGTAACTGATGAGATTTTTTTGTTTTGGTTTGTTTTTTTTGGGGGGGTGGGGTTTTTTTGTTGTTGTTTTTTAGGTTTTTTTTCAACACTGAGAGCTTTAAAAGCCTTTACAAGTTTAAATTTCAAATATATGTAATAGAATTTAATGTGTAGTAGCTTTGAATTTCTTGAAAGTGTAGAGAAAGAGTTGCCATATGAGATTAAAGTGTGCTTGTTCTAAGCTCCTTAGAACTTTGCTTCAGATATCCCTACAAACAGAAATTTGGTTAAAATGTAACCCATTCATTTTTCCTGTGAAAAGTCATTGTAGTGTTGTAAAGAGAATAAGGAAGAAAATTGACTTCATACTAAAAATTCCAGCTTTCTCCTGCCACACATTGTGTTTTCCTTCTTTGATCCCATTTCCCATGTCATGTATGAAACAAACCCCATCAGATGCAGAAATCTTAAGCTGGAGGAAAAGCCATTAAATTATTCACCCTGACTTTCCAGTTTTTACAGATTATAAAATACCACTTAGTCATTTGTGAGTTGTGCTTGGTTCTCTTTGAAAAATGGAGAATAATTTAATAATAAATACTGTAATTAAGAGTCATAACAAGTTTTCATTGGAAGTCATGCAGCTGGTTTGAAGATATTACTCATCACAGAAGAGTTTAAATGTTTCTAGCCCTGATGCACCTTATTTTCTAAAAATACATAGAAAATAAAAGCAGATTGAAGGTCACTAAATTTGGATAACAGAATAGCTTATGTTTATGAACAGAAATTCAATTGGCCTTTTGTATGATGTTTTTCCAAAATTTGATAGATTTTAAAAATATAAAAAAGATAACAAATAAAATTTAAAAACCATCACCAAATCCCCAAACGCCCAACCTCGAAAGTGCAAACTACACTCTCTCTCTCTTTTCCTCTACTGCTGCATTTACAAATCCTGTGGAGCATTATGTGAGGTCTCAAGTCCTGTTTGCATGTTTATAGAACTGAAATGTCGGAGGGAGATTTGGGACGTGAGCCCAGATTCTGGAACATTTTTATTACTATGCTCAAAGAAATACATTTAATGTAGTGGGGATACTGTGCTGCAGGCCAAAGCACAGTGGATTTTTGCCATGACATGAATGCAATGCCATCTGAAGGGGTACAAGACTGGAATACATAACGCTCCTCTCAAAAACTTGATGCTCAGCTCTTTGGCTGTGATCCAATATACAGCTCTTGTCCCAGCAAAAAATCACACATTTGGCACCTTTCAAGACAGCTCCCTGACTCATTAGTGCAAGGAAGAACCCACTTTTGCTTAATGCATTCAGGGCAAGTGGTATCTTCAGAACTGATGTTTAGAAACAAGAATAACAAGAAGGCTGTCCCTGGGGTTTGAGGTGCCTCTTGCAGTGCTCAGTCCTGTGGGTGCAGATCCCAGGTGGTGGTGATGGTGTTCAGTGGCACCAGTAAGAGTAAGTTCTCGTACAGAACTCATCCTGAAGATAAGTAAGCTACTCGTAAACATTTATCATAAATTATCAGAGCAATTTTTGTGCCTGAATGGCATGAAAACTTACAGAGCTATTTTCCCTGTGATTTTACTGATGCCTGTGCTTGTATCTCAGTGCTGTGACTTAACCTGCTTGTGAATCCATCTCCCTGGGCAAATCCCAGATATTGACATTTCTCTTTCCCTTGTCTTTTCCCCGTCACACACATCCAAGGACGCTTGCCTATGGCACCTACGAAGTTACAGCTGTGTCAGCCTCCTCCAGGCTTTGTGCACCGCTTCTGACATGTCCAGCCTGGGACAGTGCTCACCCTGTCTCTTGGAACAGTATATTAGGGGATGGACAGAGGGAACTTGGATTGTCAACAGCTTTGCCACTGTGGGAACTTGAATTAGAGCAGTTGTATGCCAGTATTTAGTTCAGCTTGGCTAGGTCTGCTCTTCACCTTCTCTGTACTCCATGAGAGACACGATACAGCTAAGGGATGGGGGAATCTAGGCCATGGTTTGCAAAAGGAACATTAAGTGGTGAAATTCATTAGTAATAAGAAGCTGTTTTTCCACACAATGTGACCATGAATCAGCCCTGTGAAAATACTGCCCTACTTCTTTAAAATAAGCATGGAAAAAAATCGGAAGTCCTGTCAGAAAAGGGAACACTTCAGTGAACACAATTTTGATGTGCTGGGTAAGGTATTTAATAACTAGCTTAAAATCTTACCTGACCTGTATGCAATGTACCCTGGCACTGCTGATCCTTTCCTCCAGAGCAGCTCTACAGTCAGCAGATATCAGGCTTCTTGCTCTGCAGTGGTCCTTGCATGACAGACAGAACTCAAAGGCAGCTGTGGGGCTTGCTTTTGGCCGCCTTTCTGACAAAAGCAAGTCCCTTGTTGTTTCCAGGATTACAAAACACTGGCATGCACCCTTCCTCAAGGCTTTCTGCTCAGCCCTTCTGTTGGGTTCTGCCCTTTCTCCCGTGGTTTATTCCCATGGTACAAACCCAGTGGCTTTCAAGCACCTGTCCACCCTTGTGGCACAGGGCTTTGCAGCAGGGCCAGCATTCATGTACCTGAGACAGCTGAAACAGGAATCCTTCCTTCCTGTAGTTAATCATGCACACTGGAGCAAAACACATGGAATGATATCCCTCAAACTGTTCTGTTTCTCTTTCACGAAACTCTGATATTGTTGGTTTAGCTCTGAGGTTGGCCTTTGTGATCCTCCTGTTACGTGGTTGCACTTGCTTATAGTAAAACCCCACATCTGGTTAAGTGTGACTAAAGTGAGGGATTTCATTGGCAGTTTAATGCACTCTGACACACTGTTTCAATTTAGAAATCTTGCTGTTGGCCTTATCCAAACGTACCTAACGCATTGGAAAGGCTCCTGGATTTACCAGTAATTAGGATGAATTTAGAAGAATTCCCTTTGGAGTCAAGAACTGCCCTTGCACATTCTGAAAAGTGTGAAATTGATGCAGGTACTTAATCACATGATGTGCTTTTTGACCTCCCATTTCAGACACTAACACGTGTTTTCTTGTTGCTGTTTAAAGGTCAAATGGCTGGCGATCACACACGGCTGGAATTCCACAACATAGAAACGGGAATAATAACAGAACGGCGTTACCTGTCTTCTGTGCCTTCTAATTTTATTGGGCATCTCCAGAGTCTCACATTTAATGGCATGGCATACATTGACTTGTGTAAAAACGGAGACATCGATTATTGTGAGCTAAATGCAAGATTCGGGTTCAGGAACATCATAGCAGACCCCGTAACCTTTAAAACAAAAGCAAGTTATGTTGCACTGGCCACGCTACAAGCGTACACATCTATGCACCTTTTTTTCCAGTTCAAAACCACCTCCCTGGATGGATTGATACTTTTTAACAGTGGCGATGGAAATGATTTCATTGTGGTTGAGTTAGTAAAAGGGTATGTATGGATTAGCATTAACGACAAACCCGGTCCGTTCAAAATGTATGTACAGGAGGAAATACGTGGGAAAGTTTAGGATGAAAAGCTTTTTTTCTGACTGGATGGATGTGATTGATGCTGTTTCTTCATGTTGAACTTCATGTGCTTTATTGTGACTCTTTCTTTCAGATGAAGCTAGATGGCTGAAATGTATGAAAGTAAATAATAGGTATAACTTCTCTCGTGTTTACCACAAAGAAGTGCTAGTTTGTAGCCTCCCTCTTGTTCTCTCTCTACGTATGTATGCATGTCTTGGTACATGGAGTGCTCGTTGCTTTCCAGAAACGTGGGACTGCACCTCAACTCATCCAAACGAGTGGCAATTTCTCAGAATGACAGTTGCTTCCCCATCTGGCGTTCATTGTTGTCTTCTGGTTTTGCCAGCTCTGCTGAGGAGTACAAGCAAATAGAAAATATTAGACATATTAATTAGTGCCCACTTGCTATGTAAAGAAAAAGGAAACTTTTCCAATTTTTTCTCTTTTCCCAGGTATTTACACTATGTGTTTGACTTGGGAAACGGTGCCAACCTCATCAAGGGAAGTTCTAATAAACCTCTGAATGACAACCAGTGGCACAATGTCATGATATCAAGGGATACCAACAACCTACACACTGTAAAAATTGACACTAAAATCACAACACAGAGCACGGCAGGAGCCAGAAATTTAGATCTCAAAAGTAAGTACAGTTATTCTTGTGTAATCTATAGTGAGGGCCATTACAAATGATAAACAGAATAAATAATGGATGTAAAGAATGATATAGTTTTTAAATATTGTATGAAACCTTTTATTTTATAATAATTAATGTGATCACACGTGATAACAGCATCTTAGCCCAATTCCAATTTAGTATCAGTTCTGCACAGGTAGGTACAACTTTAAACACGTGAAGATCCTATGGGAAAAGATCCATTTTTTATAAATATATGTATATTTTAAAATAAGTTATATTAATGAGTTCTATGGGTGGGTTTCTGAAAAGCTAATTTGCATCTGAGGAAAATATCTCTTTGGAAGGATGTTTAAATATGCTTTAAAAATAATGACTACCTAATCAGACATAAGAATATATGTTCTAGTCATGTGGAAAAGTACTGTGTATTTTAACATTCTTTAAGAAGGTTCTTGGCAGGAGAACTAAAATTTCATAACAGTCAAAGAAATATGATATTTCAAAAGCCAGGATGTTCAAAGTAGATATTAATATTCCATCAAGAGCTTATTCCTTGCTAGATTTTCTTTTAACTGCCTCTGAGTCACAGATAATGAGCTGACCTTGGTAATTATGCTGGATTTTGTGATATTTTATATGTTTGCCTCACTTGAAAGTGCTAGTAAGATTGTAAGAAAGACTGTGAAAACAGTATCCTGATATGTCATAATCTTCAATACAAGATTCTTTTATTTTTAAACCTAGCATTTCTGATAAAGCTTTTTGGATGGCTCACACCCCCTTCCTAAAGTAGCATTTGAAATTGGTGCCATGTTTTTTCTCGGGTTTGCATTCTGTTAAACAACATCGATGTTTATGGAAACAGTGTAATATTTCAAAATTGTTTTTGATGCTGTGGAGAAAGCATCCACCTTGTTCCTCGACATTTTTAGGGTGGCAAGCACTGCTTATCCACATGTGTACATCTTTAATATGCCTGGTTTTTTTTACAAGTAGATAAATCAGGCATGGGTAGGAAAAAAAACCCCAATCCTGTTGCAAGCTGATAATTAACACAGCCATTTTATTCAAGGTATTTTTCAAACCGATCGTGGTGCGTCTTTGGTGCGTGGCTTTATGCGAGGAGAGCAGATCGGGTTGGCTCCATGTGCCAGCTAAAGGCACTAGAGAGCGCTGCGATCTCACCAAACGCTGCCCAGGGAAGGCTCATCAGCGAGGACAACCTGCAAAATCCAGCATCCCTTTGTGTGCCGCACTTTGAAAATGCTACTTTCGCCTTACGCTTTTGAAGTAAAACTGTATCCGTAGCGGTCGCGTTTTCTAACCTTGAATTCCTTTGGAAAAAAGAAAATGAAATGAGGAGCATGAAAAAACATACTGATATTCGAAGCGAGGAAGGTGAATTGTGTTAGGTGATTTTCTGTAATTCACCACCCAGGGAATGTGGATAGTAAAAGAATAACAAGCCTGATGTGCTCAGTGCAGGAATGTATAGCAAATATCTCTCTAAAACTGGTCTAGCATACACAGATCCTCAAGGTCTGTCTCCTCATAATAGTATGCCCCATTTTATTTTATTTTTTAAATGTATTATACTACATTTTGCTCAGGCAGCTTCCCTTAAGTATGGAACAATATATACCATGAGAATTTTGGTTGGATTTGGGAGGGGGTTCAAGCTGATATGTTTTAGCCAGCAGGCTAAAAGATGGGGGAAAATTGCTTTTCATTACTGTTTTTCCTTCTTTTGTATTTAGTTCAAATGGTCTCCTCTAGTTGCTTCTTTTCTGGTCTCCTGTAGTTGCTTATTTTCTATTTTGCATCAGCGTTTTTTACAAAGACATATTTCTGTTGTGCTATAAACACACCATACATTTTCCTGATATAAAAAGTTACAATTAATTCATTGTCCTGTACTATTTTAGCCTTAGCAACAAAGCAGATGCAAAATTACACTTCTTGCTGCTGGTATCAATAGTTCTGCTTTACCTATCATTAGGTAAAATATAAATGTGTGCAGATAGTATGGAACCTGCAGCCATTCTGAGTAATTGTAGAGTTACCAGATTTCTGATTTTGAAATCCAAGCTGATCCTGGAAAAAGAAATCCTCTATATGTGGGTTTTTTCAAATACACAGTGAATTCAGCACAAAGATAAGACACAGATTGTGTTGTCGAGCCTGCACAGCATGGAGGTTGTCTGGGAAAGCAGACAGCTGCCATAAAAGTATGGGAGAGAATTTCCAATATATGTTTCCTTTTGGGTGTAGGATTTGGCTATGTAACACAGAAAGTTCATTATCACACACACATCACTTCCCTGCATAACCTCTGGAACAATTTCAGCAGCTACCTGTGGAAACACATATATTACATCCTGCAGCCTAATTATTGCTGTAATTAGATGGGTAAATTATAAATTGGAGACAAATAAATGAGTGAAAATAATTCTGTGTTTGGATTCCAAGAACTCTGTTATTTTTCCTCGCAGGGAAAATTAACAAAGTGTGCTGAGGTGCAGTTCTAGCAGATAACCCGTAAAGATAAATGAGTCTGAACAGCAAAAGCAGTGCAGCTCAAGCCTGCCAACAGAGTTACACAGCAAATTTCCTTTCATATATTTCATGAGCAGATTCCCTGTCCTGGTGTCAGGATAGCTCAGATAGTTGGCATGGCTGCTATTCGAGGCCTGAAAGAGTAGGGTGGAGGGGAATTCCTGCTTGTTGTACTTGATGCTGTGCTCTGATGTTCTGAGGGGTCTGAGTAGCCTCAAAGGGCACAGAAAAACAAGTGAAAATGGAATTTGACGTCTTGATGGTGCAACTACATCAGTGGACAAGGGAAAGATTAAAGATGTCATTTGTCTGTTCTTCTCTAAAGCCTTTGACATGGTCACACCCACCATCCTTCTCTCCAAACTGGAGGCAGGTGGATTTCATGAGTGGATTGTCAGATGGATAAGGATGTGGTTGGGCAGTTGCATCCAGTGGTGGTCAGCAACTCAAGGTCCTCATGTACATCAGTGACAAGTGGTGTCTCTCAGGGCTCCTTGTTGGGACCAGTGTTATTGGATGTCTTCATTAATGACATAGAGGGATTGAGGGCACCTTCAGTATATTTGCTGATGGCATCAAGCTGAGTGGTGTGGTTGGCACACCTGAAGGATGGGATGCCATCCAGGGGGACCAGGACAAGCTTGAGAAGTGGGCCCACTGTACTCTTGTGAGATTTAATAAGACCAAGTCAAGGTGCTGAGCCCCTTACAACCCCCAGAGCCAGCCCAGGCTGGGGGATAAACACATGGAGAGCAGCCCTGCCCAGAAGGACTTAGAGGTGCTGGGGGATGGGGGCTGGGTGTGAGGTGGCCGTGTGTGCTGAGACCCCAGAGAGCCTGCTGTGTCCTGGACTGCACAAGGAGCACCATGGGCTGCAGGGGAGAGAGGGGATTCTGCCCCTGTGATCTGCCCTGCTGGGATCCCTGGAATATTGCATCCAGCTCTGCGGTCCCAGCACAGGAAGGACATGGATCTGCTGGAGCCAGTCCAGAGGAGGCCACCAAGATGATGCAGGGGATGGAGCATGTCTGCTATGAGGAAAAGCTGAGAGAGTTGGGGTTGTTCAGTCCAGAAAGGAGAAGGCTTTGGCATGACCTGATTCCAGTACCTGAAGGAAGTCTGGAAGAAAGCTGGAGAGGGACTTTGTACAAGGGCCTATAGTGACAGGACAAGGGGGAATGGCTTCAGACTGAAAGAGTAGCTTTAGGTTAGATATTAGGAAGAAATTCTTCACTGTGAGGGTGGTGAGGCACTGGCACAGGTTGCCCAGAGGAGCCGTGGATGCCCTGTCCCCAGAAATGTTCAAGGCCAGGTTGGGTGGAGCTCTGAGCAGCCTGGCCTAGTGAAAGGGTGAAAGGTGTCCCTGCCCATGGCAGGGGGTTGGAACAAGATGATCTTTAAGGTTCATTCCAACACAAGCCATTTTTTGATCCTTGTTCCTCTCTGTTGGCAAAGAAATGTTGTCTCCCTTTCTCAGACTGCGAGTTCTACAATATTTATAATGTCTCTTCCCTCTCCAGATTTTTTTTTTTTTCATGTGGTATGGGAAACTTCAGTTCTGTCAGAAATTATTTTATTTTATAAGTGCTTAAAGATTCATGATCTGCTTCCAAGGAGGAGGACATCCTCAAGCACACTTTGTATCCACTTACCTACCAGGGTTTAATCTTCCTCTTGATTCTCTCCTACACATATAGGCAGTAGTTTAATCCCCAAACTTTCACACACTTCTGCAAAAATCCGATCAAAATTCTCTTGGAATGCCCATCAGAAAATTAAAATATTTTAGCATTTTAATTGTTTACAAGTTGAAATGAGAATGTGAGATCTTGTACTCTTACCAAACAAGAAGGTAAAGAACACCTCAGTTATTTTAGATTGAACAATAAATACTTACAAACTTTTGTATGTTTGTAGTTTCAGTACTTCAGTATCCAATCCAATTTTAAACTCTCCAGATCACAGAACTTATTCAGAGATATGCCATATCCTCATCCTAATCTTGATATTGGACTAACTACTTTTTTTAGTGGGAAATCACCATTCTGAAAAAAAACCTCCAACAGCTCAACATTTATGGGTTAACTTTTGCTGCCTTTCCCTCATTTCATATGTCAAGACCTGCTTTTTTGAACTGACATTCATAATTTCAACTTGTCTCACTGTCATCATCTTTCTTGTGGCCTTCCCAAATTTTTGTTTTGGAGCCCATTGTAAGTCATATGTTATTCCTGTGCTGTTATATCACTGCATCCTCAAAAAATGCTATCCTTGTTAGGGCACAGATCAGAATCAGCCTGCCTGGAATAAAATAACCTGCCTAGATCTCTTGTTGTCTGCTTTACTTTTATTTCTGTATCTCTTTACTGGCTCCTGGCTTCTTTTATTCTTTTGAGATAGGGCTGCTCCTTCTACCTACATTTGCTTTTTTGCTTGCTATTTTGTCTCATACTGTGAAAACAGGACTAGGCTGAAGCAGCTGAAAGAAAAAGTAGTTATATTAATTTCTGGTATCACCTCAATGGTTTTACAAATGCACCAAATTATAGTTCTTCAATGTGCATAAATATTTGCTTGGCAATTAATTCATCCTTGTAAACGTTGCATGCAATTAACTAAATTATCAGTAGATCTACTAGCCTGACATATTCATTGGTGATTTGTAATAGTCCCTTAATCTATTGATATTTCATTTGCCTGTCAAAGTAGGTTATTCATGCTGAGCTAAATTGGTCTTGATCATAACGAGGAATTCCTGTTTCAGCAATGGAAATTGAAATTGTTTCAATTCCATGTAATATTTCTCTCTGTTGTTTTTTTGAGGCAGTTATTATTGTTGCTTCATTATATGTTTTTCTCTGTATTGCAAAGTCTCTGTCAACAGCAGTGATCCTTTATATTTTTATTACTAGAGAAACTAAGCTTTAGGAAGCACAGAAACATTGTACAAATGAGCAAGTATTAATGCTTAAATTTCTCAAATAATCATGCGTGAGCTAAATGTAATGACCTTGCCAGTGGGCTGTGAATTCTTCATGCAGAAATAATGTTCTGTTCCAAATACAGAGTTCCAAATACTGTCAACAGCTAATAGGTCTTCCCAGTGTGACCTATTGGAGTATGGAGTAATGGCAAATGCAGCTATTGTCTTCCTGATAGTGTAGCAAAGAAGACTCTGTACAGAGAAAAAACAAGGGACTTAAAACTGAGAACTCTTCTTTGAGACTTCCTATGTAAGAAAGTTCTAGGAGTAGATAACCATAGGTCATTGGACAGCCTGGTCTAATGGGAGTTCCTTTATCCTCCTTTCTTTGCCACTTTTCACATGCTGATTCTAAACAGCAATGCTGTCTACCAGGCTGTGAAAATAATTTTGATAGTGCTAACTCTTCAGAAATTGTATCCAAATCGCCAAAATCATAAGATGGGGGGAAAAAATTGAAAATATATTCCAGTAATTCTAGTTTAAATAAAGGTATTCTGGAGCTTGCACTGTGAAATCAACAACAGTGCAATAGTCTGTCAGATCAGTACACAGTGAGAAGGGTTTTTTGTTTTCTCCTACTTCTCCCTTGTTCTTCTCAGTCTTTCATACATATATGACTGGATAGATTTGCCTTCATTCCTTCAGCTGATTGACATGAAGGTTATTACTGCTGGTGATTGTGGAATTTCATTCAAGCCTTTGTGAAACACCAAGTAAAAGTTTTGTACAGGCCAATACCAGAAATATGTATGCTCTCAAAGCTTACCAAAACCTCTGTATATTTAATATAAATACATTCCACTTCATCCTAGCATTCCCCAGAGATACACAGATTGAAGAAGCATATCATAAATTTGCTTTAAAATGTGCTGCTGTGAGCCCTTATTAACCTTTGCATTTTAACTGAGAGGTCCTTTTTGCAAAAGAGCAACTTCATGGAATATCCTCAGAGTCTGAACGTGGTTGCCTTGGTCAAAAGAAATATCATATAAACAGTTACTCTCTGCAAGCCTACATTCCAAATGAGAACGTTTTACATCTCAGCTATTTGGTAGCTTTGTGTGGAGAATTGTGCCTGAACCATTTGCCAAAGGAAGAGTTTTGTAGATGATAATCTCTGAGGTCTAGCATGTCTGTTGGAAAGAGGAATTCCTCACTGTTTTGAAAGCAGGCTCTGCTGAGAGCATGTGTTGGCTGTTAAAGCAGAGAGTGGAAGCATTATAGCAGGAAGAAGGGAGATCTGAATATACCGTGCCTTGCAAACGCCAGCTTCATTAGAATTTGTCCATTTTTCAGGGGTACACAATCTCCTAAAGTGGTCAGAACAGGAAAGAAATGAAGGACATTTGATGTGCTTGAATGCCTCACCTCTCCACCACAGCCACCCCTCTCGCACAGAGTAATTGGCCTCGCATTGATTATGTGGGAGATGGATTGCCACGCACGTTTATGTGGCAATTAGATTTTATTATTTACCATTTAACATGCATCACCAACTTTCCTCACAGTCCATTGCACAAGCAGACTGCTTTGGTTTTACATCTGTTTAATCTTTTTCAATGCCAGTGCTCTCCATCTAGTCTTTAGTGGGGGCAAAAACAAGCAGAGGGAAATAAAGCGGCTGGGAATCTGAGGATTTTTATTGTCAGGAAAATGTTAAATGTTTCTGTGTAACTGTTTCTTGTTTGAGGAAAAACTGTTTTTTGAGAACAGAATTGCTGGGGAAATGGTGGATTTTAACCTGGAGAAATCTTCAGATGTGAGCACTTACTTTTTGGAGTATCTCCTTTTGTCTATTCAAAACTTATCTCCTAAGGATGTTGTTGTGGTGATGGTGTCTCTTAAACACCAGCACTTCCTATAACACAGCTTTACTTGCTTGTGAAACATAGGCATATTTGAGGAATCCTTGAGGAGTACTAAACTGAGTCAAAAATCGTAATAAGAATGAAATCTGAGCACCAAGAGGTACATGCAGAAGTGGACATCACATCTAGAAGAGAATAATAAAAGGTTTCTTGGCAGAAGAATATTTGTGGAACTGTGAAAATTCTTCCACGTAGTTATGAGTAGTGTGATGGATCCAGGAGATTGGAGGAAGGTGGAGCAGCAGCTGTATCTCCACTGTGGGCTGCTGTGGGAATTGGTGGCCAGCAAAAACTGTGAGATGCTGTTCCTGGTGCACACATCAACTGCAAATTATTTCTGGTACCTCTTAATTCTCCTGGCCTTTTCTTTTCTGTCAGCATGGTCTAAAGGACAGTGCTACAATGAAATTGTAAAAAGAACAGTCACGTTATCAGTCAAGGGAAGAAATATCTTCAAAGTTCAATTCTCTTGACAAATAACTACAATATGTGCCAATAAGGATGGCTGAAGAAAACCTACAATGTCAGCATTTCAGTGCTGGTGATTTCTTTTTTTTTCTTTCTAATACATTTAATGGGGTATTCAAGAAAGATACTGAAAGCAGTGTAGAATTGGGGTGAAAGGATCAGTTTCTATATTCTTTCCCAAAAGAGTGACTTGCTAACCTAGAAATTCTTCTTTTTTTTTTTCTTTTTTTTCCTTTTTATTTGCCTGTAAACACTTTGCCTTGCTTGGTTATCAGTATAGGGAATACGAATGATGAAAACCACCACCTGTCACATCATAAAACAGCCTCTTTCCTGAAGTATTTGAAAGGACAGATAACTCAGCAGAGCCTGGACAAGTAAAACTAGCCACCCTTTCCCTCCTTAGGTGAGGGAGGGTCTAAAAGTGATAGAATTAATCACTCCAACAGGACACATATTTGAAAAGACTATTTTTCTTAAAAAACCCCACAAAATCACATCAAAACCAAAAGACATCAACCGCAAATCAATACTGAAGCTACAGAATGGACCCTTTGAAGTGAGTAAGTGGACATAAAACACTAAGTTTACATTTTCATGTCTTCCCTCAAGTGCCCTCGCAAGTGGTAGACAAAATTGAGAGTGGTGCTTTGCCCTAGCACCAAGCAGGCCTGTGAATGCACAGCAAAGTGCATATTCTCTGCTGCAAAGGGGGTTTGAAAAGCCATATGCTGGAGCGTATGTGCCGCAGAAGCTGTGTGGATGCATCATTTAAGCCTTTGTCAACTGTTCTTCAGTTTATTAATGGGCTCTGATCACAGCAGGCTTCTTGGTTTATGGAAAAAGAGCAATTATGTCTCATCGCCGTTTTTTTTAAGGACCAAACACTTTTTTGGTGTGGAACAAATAGCAAATGTTTACTCAGGACTGATGAAGGTGAGGAGAGACTCTAGAATGACAACTCATCCACTATTCAGGCCCAAACTCCTTTTCTAAAGTGTGTGCCAAAACCCCCCCATTTGAAAAAAAAGTCTCCACTAGGCTCTGCCTATTGCACAAAGTAAATGTGCAAAAAGTGGGTCCTCTTGTGCACTGGGGAGGTGAGAAGGTCATCAAGGCCAAGTAGGCTCCTGTTTTTCAGTGGGTGTCAAAGACATCTGAATGCCTTCCTGACATTTTCATTTGGGGCAGCAGCCCATGATTCGAGTCCAGGGTGGTGTCTGTTCTCTTAGTCAGTGCATATTCAGCTTGTGTAGAGTAATTTATTTTCACAATTCAGTTGCCTCAAAAAATACCAGGAGTTGGGATTGTGTGGGTTGTCTTAGGATGAGTTCCACCATGTATGGAACTACATGTTGTAGTGCAATTATTAAGATTCTACAGAGCAGTTTCTACTGATCTGGTAACAGCAGCTCATCTGTTTTAGGAGGGACTCGAATAAAGTGAGCACTTTTTTCTTTTGAGATTAGGGTTTCCCTATGGCATTTCTCAGTCTTTGCAGTCCTCCTTCCTCTTTGTCTGCCTGAGGGAAGAAGCTGTTCTGTGCTTGATCATTTTGAAATAGCATATTTGGAGAAAAGTATGCCTGACACCTTGGTTTCACCACAGCCAGATGTTGCTTTGCATTTTCATGTGTCAAATAAAGGGATGGTGGTGATGCCTGCTGTGTTGTCAGAATCCACCATGGGATGCCAGGGCTATCCATATCTTTCCTGGGGAATAACACCACTCTTGTATGCCACAGAAGCACTCTCATTCCTACCCATGGTGGTGATTTAGTGCAATGTAATGTTAGAAACATGACAAAGCAACTTCTTCCAAAGTGAAAGAGAAATCAAGAGAATAGCTGTAAGTATATTTAAAACTAGCAGCACAGCAAGGGGAGAGAAAGTCTGCTTTTAGAGAGAATGATGGATTTGAAGATGCTTTTGTTCAGCCATATAAAAGTGAGATATTGCCTTTATGGGTTATGAAGAAGTAAAGCAACAATTCCTTTCACTGTTTTATTTCCTCTGGTTTTTGTTTTGTTTTGTTTTTTAAGTCATACATGGAACCATAGTTGAATGAATGGTTTTCATTTCTCATCAACACAGGTGTTCAAGAAATGAACACCAGATAAGTACACAAAGCACACAGGTCTAGGAGAGTAAAGAAGTCTAATTACATCTAAACTACTTATTCCCTGATGTCACCAATCTCCTGTACCAAACTGCTGCTGGTCTGGTTAAGGGCTCCAGGTGCACCAGTCACACCTGAGCAGTATTCTTATGTTGTTACCAGTATAAACACATGGAAAACAATTCCCTCTCTACTTATGTTTGAAGAAAATGGTAGCTGTTAGATGAAGTTAATAGTTTTTGCCCACCAGCATGTATCATGTAAGAATTCTCAGGAAAGGAGAAAAGTCTATGAAGTGACCTGTCAGCAATATCACTAGTGCCAGATAATAGTTCTTAATAACTTCTGTTAATTATTCAGAAAACAGAACAGCATCTTCAAGCTTTGTTTTACATTTATTTGATTTAGCATTTGCAAAGTTCTTATTTTGAAGAAATGCAGAGGCTTGGGATAAAAAAAGATGAGCTATTACAGGAGGACTTGGCATTTGTTTTACCAACAGTTGTGTGTGACTCACTGTTGTGTGGTGCTCTCTGTGCTTTTGCATAAGTGTGATTCCAATAATGAATACATTGAGAACTGGGGTTAATTTATTAGCTAGCAATTTGTTTCTGTGTTAAATTTACTTGTTATTAAAGCAGAAATCAGCTCTAAGTCAGAAAAGAGAGAAATATGTGTAAATAGGAAAGATACTGTTGGGATAACTGAGGATCTACAGTCCCTGTAAAAGATGCAAATTAAACCCACTAAAATCTTATCTTTATCAGTGCTTATGGCACAACTGAGCAGTACCATCACTGCCATGAGCAGGTCTAGCTCTGAAAGTGCTGCTCCCCAGGTGATTCCTCTGGCCTGCCATGAACGTGCCAGTGAGAACATGCCTGCCGCATGCTTATTTTTTTTGTCCTCAGAAAAACAAAGAGAGGAAACAATCCTCCCACTCCAACAAAAAGGTGATAAATCTGGGCACTGACCCCTAATACAAGAAAGAAGAGAGTTGTGAGATCTGCTCTCAAATAACCTGCTTTATTTGAAGCTTCTCCAGTGATCAGAAGGGAAGCTTGGATCACCTTATTACACCACCCAATTCTTTACTACCTGCAACTTTGCCTATGACAGGTGACATATATTTTTTGTAAATTGGCTATCTTCCTTCATAAATTAAAGAAAATCAGGATTACTGTGAGAAAAAATGAGACTTTTTCAGGAATACCTTTAAAAATCAAACTGAACTTTAGAAGAGAATACGTGCAAGCAAGGCAATAGCCACACTTCAGTTCCAGAAACTATAGTTACACCTTCTCAGTGGGTAGCAGTGTGGCATTAGAGTTGCATTTAGGCTGCAGCCAGTTTATACAATGTCATCATCTTGTACTATTAATCTGATCTTACTTCATGAAATAACTTGCATGTAATTCACACCTGTAAGTAGCCAGATGCACAACAAGGAATTTGTTCTGGAGTAAAATTTCCAGCAGCGAAGCTGTACTTACATAAGAAGTGAGAAAGAGAAAACCTGGGAATTTTTATTGTACTGTGTTGATTCCCAAGATTTCTTTTAGTAGGAGCAAGGACAATCTTTTTTATCTTTTCTGAATCTCTGCTATTACATGTTCAATATAAAATATTTTAATTAAAAATATTTTCTGCCATCCTGTCTTGTCTGAAAGTCTAATGGATTGAGTTGTGCAGGAAACTAGTTCTTTAATGAGATGAACATGAAAATGGCATACAATTAATTAAAATAAAAGTAGTAATGCAGAAATTTGGTGATGGAAGATAAGAAAAATTACCAAGTGAAAAAAATTAACTAACTTTCAAACAAAAATAAAAATCTTAATTTTAATTCCAGATCTTATCCCTTAGCAAGATTTTGTGACTGAGAGAAAGCATTTTTTATGCCAGCAGCAGCAAATTTAAGCCACATATGGTGTTAAACATTTGATATTAAATCTGGGAAAATTTAGCTCATAGTCATAAAAATACATTTATATACTATATAAAAGGTGAATTCTAATAGTCAGTATGGCTGCTTAATACCTAAGATATGTATCTGTGTATTTGCTAGTGCAAAAGCAGAACTCAAAGTTATTTTGAACATCAGCAAAACTGAAATATTACTCGGAACATGTTTTTGTAAAATTGTATCTTTAGTAGTATAAAATGTCCCATCTAGTTATCAACACTGTCGATAATTAGAGACACACAAAGGTACTGTAGGTAAACTGTAGGGATACAGATTATTTAGACACAATATATTGCACTTCACTGTGTCTGATACCTAACTGGCAATATTCCAGTGCATATTTCCAGGAGCAAATATCCTGAGTTCCAGCCTCTATGTTGGCACACTGACCTGGGCTTCTGCTAGTCACCCATCACAATTGGCACCTGCTGCATGACTGTGCAGAGCAATCTCAACAGGTTTGAGAGATGACTATCAGGAATTAGCAGGGGATCAATCTGAAAGGTTGTGGTTTTAAAGGTTTAATTATTCACAGAATAAAAAGGGTTACTTGGACAGTATATTTTTTAAAAAGACTTTGAACATGTCATGTGCAATAGATTATTTTTGATACTTTTATCATAGAAATGATTTTCTTAATAGTATTCTCTGGAATATTTTCTCTCTTTGGGATGCCTGTTGGGGATCTATTGGGGATCCATAATTTCCCCTGTTGGGATCAGTTGAGATGAATTCTCTCTCTATTCTGAGCTGCAGTGGCTGAAGGCACAGAGCTTCAGGAAACCTGGAAAGGTTTTGCTTTCTAGATGTTCCATCTGAAAAAAGGATGAAGAACCTTTATCATGACACAAGGGTTTTAACTTTGTTTTCAGTTCAGCAGATTGAAAAATGCAGGAATCTTTCTGCTGTGAATGAATTAGATCCCATTTGTGGGAACAGATGGATCAACATATTTTAATCTGTTACACTTAATCTCATGCTTCTGAGATTTACACTGTACCTCAGAGCTCTAGAGGAAAGCAAGATCTTATTTTCCAAATTATCTACATAATAAAAATAAAGCTTGAGGTTTCTTAGTGTATGATGCTACAAAGGTTGCTAAGACTTTTGGTTGGTTTGCTTATAAATTTAACATTAATAAGCACATTCCTAAGATCCTTCTCTCTATTTCACTAATTCAAATGCAGTTGAATTTTAGGGATGGTATGTAGTGACTAAAGATTTTTTCCAGTCATACAGACATTTATTTGTTTCAGGCTATTTCCTTGCAGGCAAACTGCAAAGCATTACAAACAGCACTAAATTGCAGTCCCTCTCAGAGACTGCCAGGAGCACCAGTCAAAGGTGTACCTGTGATTTACGTCAATAAGAGGGAGATTAAAATTAGCCACTTGGGGTAGCGGCAAGAGTACACTCTGGGTTCTGTCACTGTAAAACCTGCCTGAAAAGCTCTGCAAACACTTGGGAAATTATCATTTTTGCATTTGAGGTGATACAGAAACACTCTTTGGTACTAGAGCACCTGGTCCTGTGGCCTAGGCTCCAAAATCGGCCACACTGGGGGATATACTGGAAAGCACCATGTAGATTGGGATGTATATGCAGATAACCTGCTGAAAATTTGTGTTAGCAAAAAAAAAGTCATCAATGGGGATTAAATGCCTGGGTGGAGACTGTGCTGTGCCTGCTTCCCTTCTCTGGCCAAGCAGCAGCCAGGGTCTTTTCTGCAGCATGTCCTCAGCAGCAGGTATGGAAAGCACCTGGTTAAACCTGCAGTCTGACACTTGAGGCACGCTTAGGGAAGTCATTATGGCTATGTTGGTTTGAAAGGTGACTGTTCTGTCCACCAGACACTCCCAACACACCAAGGAAAGGCAGAGCTTGAATTCTTTTAAAACAAAAAAAAGCATCCTCCCCTTGGTGTTGAAGGGGAAAATTATAGTATCCTTTCGAAGCAAGTCTGTCTCAGAGCTAAGAACTACTTGGAGGGAGAAAAGCACTGGTTTTCTGTCCTGAGTGTGTTGCCCAACGTTCATCAGAACGAGCTGTTTGTAATAGATGTCTGTCATTAGAATAATTTTTGGCAACAAAATTCTCTCTGCTCAGTGCTCATATTGCCACTGTAAAGGGATCTAAGTCCCCTTGTTCCCACATGACTGGCACAGGGTATAAGTTTTGGCAGGGATTGTTGGTCATTTTGGTGTTTAACAGCGGTATCCCTAAGTTTCTCTTTTCATGTGTCCCTAAATCTTTTGGGTTTTGATATACTTCAGAAAGGATGATTCTGGATTCATGGACTTCAGGTGGATCCTGTTGCTTCACTTATTGCCTTTTATCTCACTGTGCTGGGTCCATCACTGGTGTGGTCTGTGGTCAGCTTCCCTGAGTTTATGAACAATTGCATTAGTGCTAGATGAGTTTCTGGATGGGGATCCTGTGATTTAATCCTCCTCCCTGAAACAGATGCATGTTCCTGAAAAACATGCCCAGGTACTTGTAAGTAATCAGTCATACAAATTCAAAGTCTACATTTGCATTTGTAAAAATGCAGTCCTGCAATGCCATAGTATCACACACATTACCAGGGTTTGTTTTTCTCCTACCTTTATTTTGAAGGATATTTTTTTAGGACGTATCTGTCATTCAGCACAAAAAATCCAGAAGATCAAGCAGGTCAAATGTTCTGCTGGTCCTTTTTTTGAATCTAATATTTATTTCTCCTCAACAGGTGATTTGTACATCGGAGGAGTGGCCAAAGAAATGTTTAAATCCTTGCCCAAGCTGGTGCACGCAAAGGAAGGATTCCAAGGGTGCCTTGCATCTGTTGACTTGAACGGACGGCTCCCCGACCTCATCTCAGATGCTCTCTTCTGCAATGGGCAAATAGAAAGAGGATGTGAAGGTATTAAATATGCTGATTTTATGTATATATAGATCTCATATTGACAGCACTGTGCGAACCCTGCAGCGTTTTGTTGATATTTACACTCCATACATCAAGAGACTATATTTTACCTGCTTCTAATTGATCTTGCTTGACCCTTTCTTACATAAAGGCTGCATTTTTTAGTATTATGGAGATAAGCATCTGTCTGCCCTAAAGCACAGAGATTGATCTGAGAACATGAGTTAACTTCAGAACGTTAAATGTAGGTTCCTTACTTCTCCAGTGGCAAGATTTTTTTGCATGTGTTTTGTTTATTTCTGATGTGTTTTAATTAATGATAACAACAGTTACAATCAGCTTCAACAAAGTTCTTTATATTTCATAACACTTAGGCATTAGTTAATGCTTAGACATCAGCTAAGTAATGCCAATTTTAAAGCAGATATTTTGAGTTGCTTAATTCAAGGCTAATTTATGAAACTTTTTAATACCAGTCTTCTATCTTCTGTATTTTTGCTCAGCCCTGAGATTAGTATTGACACGAGCATTTCTATCTGAAATCAGTAACAGACAAATGTGTTTTATCTCACAATTTTATGTCTTTATTGACTCCTCTGGAATGCCATGAAATTTAAGTGAGGACAGAATTGGAAGAGGTGTATTTCTAATTCAGGGGTGTCAATCTCTAGCTATTTTTCCAGCTGTCATTTGATCCCATGTTATTTTTACTATGGTTTATGGAATAATTTCAGTACATTTTCTGTCCCTACATATCTAATTTATTCACATAATTCTGGATTTTGTGTTTATGTTTAATTGTATGTGTTCTCCCTTCTCTCAAGTGCCATTCTTCTCTGGACAGAAAAATGTGTAAATGACATTATAAAATCAATTTCAAGTTGGAATCTTAATGGTTTTGATATGAAGCTTGTTAAGTATGCAAATTGACACTGTAAAAATCCAAGGAGACCTGGAGGGTTTCTCAAGTTTCACAAGATAAAACTTCCTGGTGGATAAATTCTGTCTCCTCTTTTGTTGTGCCTACAGTACATTTGGGCAGGGGGAGCTCTTTTGTTCTTTATCTGCTACTTTTAGTTAGCAGTGTAAGTTCTATTGTTAGTACATAGAAACAGACACTAAAGCTACAGAAAAATATAAGATGTGAATTTTACATTTCTTTATTTCTTTCTGTATTTCTTTCAGGAGTGCAAAAATATGTATAAATTAGTTTGCCCCTGAGTTTAGAAAATTAGATTCTGCTTTCTGAATGGTTTTAGCAATTCCATCCCTGCACCATCCCTTCAGAGAGTCAAAGTATGCCTTAATTTCATTATGCATTTCATAGCTTCTTTTGAAATTATGTAATTTCCTAAATGAATTTTATGTACTTCAAAGAAGTATTGCCACAGGCCTGGTGTGTGTGTTCACCTTTTAAAGCACTGGCACAACTCAGCTATCGGTGAATTTAATAAAGCTACCAACAATTTAGTAAAGGCCATAAAACTATTGTCCTTTTTGGTAGAGAGTTTTTTCCAACACCAAAATCACCTGACACAACAAACTGGTCAAACCAGATGTGCTGCCTGCCTCCCAAAGTACTGCCTCCTCAAAAATCTTCTGCCCTCTGGGGGAAATCTACCAGCACAGAATGAAATATCCCCTCCCAAGCTTTCTGTTTAACCTTGCAAATTATCTCTTCCAGCTCACTTCTTTACTTCAAGTCCTCATGTCTGACCCACCTGTCAGTATTTTGTTTGCAGACCATGAATCAGATCTCTGAAAAAGTGTTCTGCCACCTAAAATACGATTTAGGTCATGTGTGAATTTAGGTGCCTCCTAGAAAACCCTTGCATGCCTCAAGCTGCTCCTACCTCTGCTGCTGCTGTCTCCATCCTTAGAGAGCTGAGAGTTATGCATCAATCTCACCCTGCAATGGGATGTGGAAGCCCTGGAATTCCCCTGAGATGTCAGGTCCAAAGATCTCAGGACACAGCAGCAGAAGTAATTTCAGAAGTGTTGGTCACCAGCACGCTCGATCCCAAAGACAGCTGGTGTATGTCCTGTGTTAAGACACCAGGTTGCTGGAAAATCTGTCCTGAGAAGTGAGGCACTTGGATTTGTTGTTTTTCAGATTTATGGGATTGATTTCCCCAACTTTCAGGTATATATTGGGGGAAAAAACCAAAACAAAATCAAAACAAACAAACCAAACAAAAAAAAAAAGCTTTTTCTCTCTTCAGTCAAACTCTGAAGCCTTAATATATTTATAATTAATTTTATCTGTTGGATTTTGTACTTAAAATATTTTTATTTCTCAGTAATTTGATGGTCATAAGTGCATGAAACAGTTTTGGCAAGCCTGCCCATGGGATTGCTGTGGCAAGCAGGAAGCTTTGCATTTTGAAGCTTCAACCACAGGCAGAGAGATATGTTTATCATTGAACATGAAACATAATTTACACTTGGCTGAATCCACCTTGTTGACAAATTTTCAGTGACTAGAACAGATAGAAACTAACAGCTAGAAAGATAAATATGCTAACTAGCTCCTTGAATTGTTAATGACAAACCCCAAAGCCAGGTTGTGTCAACACTGTTTTCCTCTAGTCAAATCAATTGTACTTCCTCTCCCCACTTCAAATAAAGTATGGTGCAAACATAGTTTTTACATGGTTAGAAGAAAAATGCACTGTGTGTACACGTGCATATAAAATGTAATTTGTTCATTACATGGACTCTATGAAAAATTTCAGAGTATTAACATACATGAAGATTCTTGGTGGTAAGAAAAGATGTTTGTTTTTATAATATATTGTAAAACTTCTATGTGTCAGTTTATAATGCTTTTTGTGATATACATTGCATGTAAGCCCTCACATAGGATGAATGTGAAGGAGATCACAAATCCAGTCAATTAAAACATCTGCAATGAAGAGTGAATAAATTATAATATTTTAGAAATTGAATACAAAAAAAGAAAAAGTGCTAGAGAAGGATGTATTACAATATTTTTACTACATACCTTAGTTCTGCAATATATAAATATATATAGGAAAAGATGAATTTTTTATGGTAAATATCATATTTACCACCATTAAACAGTCTTCTTCTGTTCTTTGGGGGAAAAAAATCCTACTTTTGCTAAAAGAAATGCTTGTATGCAAGCTACTCTTAATGGCAATTTTAGAATAATGACTAATATAGATAAGCCAAAAGTGCTAAGAATCAATTTGATACAAAGAAAAATACCTCACTTTTTTAGCAAGATTGAATCTGTATTTTTTTCTAAATATGTGTTTTCACATGCACTTCCCAATGTGCCTACAGGGTCCTGCAGTTTATGTACTCTCAAGTCCTTGTGACTTTCGCTCTACTTTTGCAAAGATGAGGAAATTCAACATTGCATAACTAAAGTGTAAATAAATCCATGAATACATAACATTTAAACACCTACAGATATTTTCACTTCAGCTTTGTAAAGTTTCCGAGTAGCAGAATCTGGCGAGAAAAAAATGTGTCTTGTCAGCTACGGGATCCTGTCATTATAATCCTCTGCTCAAGAAAGGGTGATGTAATGCCCAAA
>VZTN01000047.1:35651-48870 GCA_013400515.1 Erpornis zantholeuca
CAGTCACTTTGGTGGCTGTTCCAGACCTTGTTTCAGAGACTGAGCTGTGCCTCATTTAAAGGAAGAGGGCATTGAGCTGACTTAAGTCCTGCTGATATGGATTTTTTTTAAGTACTGGCAAATCAAAAGAAAATCCCACACTGAGATATTTGAAGAAGGTCTAATGGAAAAGAAGGGTTACGAGGATTTCTCTCTAGGGCGTGACTTTCATTTTTTTATATAATCTTTGGGCCAGCTTTGCCCTGTCATCAATGACTGGCACTGGGAGTTTCAAATGGACATTGATGTGTCCCCTCCAAGCCAATCTGCAACAATTTTATAATCCCAGAACAAAATTTTTCCTTGCAGTGTCAAGAGTTAGCGTGAAATGTGTGTGAGAGCTCATAGTAAACTGTGGTTCAGAGTCTGTATTTCAGTCTTCATTCACCAGTCACAAAGAAGGGCCTAGAAAAAAAGACAGACCACAGAGGATGATGGTGCTAATTATTCTTGAATTCAGAGCATCTGAACATGACAAAGGGCTAGTCAGGATTCAGCCATGCATTTACTCTGTTAATGCATTCATAGCTATCCAAGGAAGAAAAAACCCCACTTTTAATTTTCCTCCATTACATGTCATCAGCTCAATTAACCATTATATTTCTAGTAAAATACTGGCAAATTACTGCTTTCTTATTTTGGCTTGCCTGAAGATTTATGGCTATTAGCATTAATTTGTTTGCATTATATGGCATTTCTTTCTCTCTTTAACAGCAGCATGCACTTTATTCTGAATGGTTTTTTTCTGTGTTTGCTGCCATTTCAATATTGCTTACTAACATTTACTATATTTTGCTTTTTTATTTTGCTGACAAAGTTGCATTGATGAAAGCTGATTTGCAAGGTAGATAGCCCTGTGTGTATTAAACAAGACTGAAACCCCCAATGCACAGTTTGATTTCTGCAATAAATGCTCTGTAAATTTCAGAACTGAAGTGTGATATTTTGTGGCTGATTTTGTCTTTCACACCTCTAAAACAATGGGCTAAATGAACCTTCATTTTTCAGCATTGCTTGCATAAAGGCTTTCAGTCTTGAATATGTTTGTATAGTGATTGCTTTAGTGCTTTGATCATTCCTTTTTGAAATTTCTTTATATTTCAGTAGTCTAGTTATGATTCTCTAGAAATAGAGTAGCTTTGTTTTTCATGTGTATGTCACATTTTGGCATGCCAGTTCATTAGTATTCTGATTTTCTGCATTTCCCCTTTAAAAAGGAACCTGCATGGGATCCCTGAAGCATGTGAATCAGTTCTTGTCAACATTCCTACCAAAGAATCCCAAACTGCCCTGAATTTCAGACCTAAATCATTTAAAATAATTTGTGGGATTAAAATAATTGTAATAGCGTAGCTTCATTTTATTATTTCTTAAAACTAGTTTCATTTTATTATTTCTTTATCCAGTCTTTCATATCCCAGAGTTTTGGCTCCTGTGGCATCTGGCTTTTCTGTTTGAAATGTATTTGCAGGAAGAAATAATGAAGTTTTTAGACAACGTTTAGCCAGTTAATGGTCTGACATGAGATTGACAAATAACTGACAACAAAGTTAACATTCCCACTGTACCTGGAATAATTCTGCTTCCGTTTTGTGCATTCTCATGTGTTTGACATAGCAATCTTACAAGCAAAGCAAAACCCCCCCTTTTAATGTTACATGCTGCTCCAAAACCAGCAAGTTCATGTGCGTTTGACTTGGTAACTCTTTGCTCATTTGATTTGAGATGTTGGCAACTACTCGATGTGACCCGCTGAGAAGTGCCTTTCTTTGGAAGACGAAGTGCAAGTCCTTTTCTGTGTGTTCTCATTAGGCCCCAGCACGACGTGTCAAGAGGATTCCTGTGCAAACCAGGGCGTGTGCTTACAGCAGTGGGACGGATTCAGTTGTGACTGCAGCATGACCTCCTTTAGTGGACCATTATGCAATGACCGTAAGTACATGAAAAACTGTCCCTCTGAACACCTGAGATCTCCAAGGCAACATTTGAAGCGAGTGCCTGAAGCTTTATGTTGTTTTAGTATTAGATATTTAACAGGACTGGTAAACCCTGTGAATATCTGTAAGCCTTGTGTAAGAAAAAAGAATACAAATTTTGGACAATGTGCAGTATCAAACATGAGCAGAACTTGGTTTTGTTACACTTGATTCCAAGTCCAATATACTGGTGGTTACCTGTTTGATGCAGTCCCTTTCCTGCATAAATATTACAAATGGATTTTCTTTTTCCTGATTGAAAACACGTTCTACATTTTGTTATCTTAATGTAGCACTATCACAAGGGCTATAATTACTGTGAAACAGTTGAGAAGGCTTATTATCTCCCTTTGTGGATTTCTTTAGGTGACACACTAAACATGCCAATAATAAAAGCATGCTGAGTATTTTAGTTCTTTTAGATTTCATCTGAATAACACACAGCAACCATCTGGTCTTTCAGGAAAAGCTTAAATGTGTCAAAAATAAGGGTCCTGATTCACCAGCTTCATAATGTAGTTTTATTCCAATCTAACCTTATTGATCTAAATAGAATTATGCAGTAGTGATGGTGGAATAGGAATAGAAGAGTCATAATATTCCAAGGTCAATGATAGAAGCGAGCTACTGAATTTTGGGTTTAATTCATTACATTTGTATATCCAAATGTTGCTTATTTTTATACCCATTCCATATGAAGATGGAATTTCCTTAAGGTTAAGCATTTCTATTTCTATTTGTATATGTTTATCTGAAAGAATGAGTGATGATAGAGTGTTGTATAACTTTCCAGTCAAGCATTTTGGACTTTTCTGTCTTGTTCTGGTTCTCCACTATGCAGCAATCGGTATCTTTGGGAAACCCTAAAACAGGAGAATATTTATAATCTGGAAAACTCTTGGCTCAAATTGTATTTATCACAAGGCTAGGAAATTAACTGTATGTAAAAGCTAATAATTTATTCCCATGAATGGTCCATAGTTGAAAACTCATAAGGACGAAAGGACTCATTCTGCTTCTCTGCAGTTGCTCTCATGGTAGGAATGAAATGTGGTATTGAAAAACTTTCAGTGATTTGAGCAAAGGTTTGGGTTTACTTTATGTATATGGGTTTGCACTTCCCATCAATGTACATGATTAGTCATGTTGCTAAACATACATTTTCAAAAGTTTAATCTCCCTACCTGCTACAAGAGAAAAATGTTTCTCATTTGTTCTTAAGCTGTTATTTCTGTTTTGTTATCTTTTGAGTTGTTTCAAAAGTAACTAAAACCTATGAATTGGAAGTTGCAGACATAATATCTCACAAAGGAAAAAGTGTGGTTAAAACTGTTTTAGTAGAAATTTTTGTGTGGACATGGAATATTCTATGAATTATTTCTTCAAGTGACAGCTAAAGCATGAATTTGGCAAATTAATGAGCTTACTTAGGAAAGATATTTACCAGTCTGTGAATGCTCATTTATATAGTAACATCATGGACAACATTGCACACAATTGATATATTTCACAATATACTATTTCTGATGATGGTAAAGCAGTCCTTTTAGTAGATGGGCACTAAAAATACTGACTTCATTCCCAGATAAATCTTTTCTACAATATTTTTTTAATCACAAGCATGAAATAGAAATTTATCCTCGATACGGATATTTTGTAATAGAATGCAGAGTCTAGTAAATATAATACATTTGGTTTCTGCTTTATCTTGGCTCCTTAGATTAGTTCAGATACCAAAAAAATCTGCAAAAGAAATCTAACAAGAGAGAATTTTCATAATGGTAAATATGCTGGAAAGGAGGAAAAATGATGTTGTCAATGTCATCTGCATGCTCCTAGCCTGCTCTCTGCTGTGTTTGGGAAGACCGTGATGGGAAGAGAAATGATGAAATGTGACTACAGCTTTTGAAAAGTGGCACAGGCTGCACACCACAGACTAAACTTCGCAGCACTGAAATAAGACAAATTCCCTTCATGTGAGGAAAGATTATCTCAGTGACAGGTCTGGAATATCACCTGCTCGTTGCTGAAAATGCATCCCCTTCAGGAAGGATGTAGGCACGTTCCTGAGCATGTTTCCATTGCAGATTGTGCGTGGAGTGACGCTGGTTGACAGAAGCTCGAATTTAACCCAGTATTGCTGCTCAGGCAGGCCCTTGGCTCACTTTACATGGGAATATACTGTTTTATATAAAATGGAATACTCAGGAGGTCAAAATCTTATAGACAGAGAGTTTTTAGTCTCAAACCCAAAATGACCACTTAAAAATAAGTGTCAGAAGTAATAAGAGAAAAGTTAAATGTACTTAGTCCCTCAGCCAAGCTGGTGATACTTCTATGAAAACACTCTTAGAAAGTGTGGCATTTTTGCCAAAATGCTGGACAGATGAAAGAGGAGGGAGCAAAACAAGTGAGAAATAGTAGAGGGAACATCCATGTCAGAGAAGAGGGAGTTCGGCTGGGTGGGTACTTCACCCTCAACCCGTGTTTAACCCATCACACCTCACCTCTGGTTTGTTCCACCAGTTCTCAGGGGACACATCTGAGGAGAGATTTCAGTGATAAGTGTGCTAAGATGAGAGAGGACCTGTCCAACCCCTCTGTTCAGAGCAGAGGCAGATACCAGTCTGTTGTCTGGGTCACCTTCTCCGAAGATGAAGGCTCCATAACCACTCTGGGAAAACAGTCACAGTGTTCATTCACCCTCACCGTACGAATATTTTCCTTAAGTTTAAATGATATTTCCTATATTTCTGTTTGTGCCTATTGCCTCTTGTTCTGTCACCGGGCACCACCAAGAAAAATCTGTCATCTTTACCTCATGTACATCAGGTGCTTTAAAACACTGATGGATCCCCACTCTTCTCCTGGCTGAACAATCCCTGCTCCCTCAGCCTCTCTTCATATGAGAGAGCCCTTCCTGCCTTTTGTGGTCCTTTGCTGGGCTTCTTTCAGTGCTCTCATGTTGTTGCACTGGGGAGCCCAGCACGTGGGGGCAGTGCTCCTGGTGCATCTCAGCAGTGCTGAGTGGAGTGGGAGCATCACAACTCCCAACCCTTCTGCAACATTTTACCAACAGCAACCCGTGCTGGTTGTATTTTTGCCACAAGGGTGCATTGCTGACCCATGTGCAACCTGTTGGGCATCAGGATGCCCAGATCCCTCTCTGCCAAGCTGCTTTCCAGCTGGTCAGGCCCCAGCTCATCCTGATGTGAGGGTTTATTCCTCCCCAGGTGCAGGATTTGGCTCTTTTTTTAGGACGTCCTTGTCAGTGGACTTCTCCAGCTTGTCAGCATCCCTCTGAACAGCAGTACACGCATCTGGTGGATCAGCCACTCCTCCCGGCTTTGTATCATCAGCAATTTGCATAAATGTGCACAAATTACCTTGCTGCATTTCAGCTGATACTCCCAGTGCGTTTCCCATAGTAACCCCAGAGCACAAAGATCTGACATGCGTCGCTCCTGGGCTTTACAATGCAAATCTTTCACGTGTATCCTTCTTGCCTTAAATTTCCAAAACAGAAAGAGTGGAAACAAAAATGAAAGAATTAGTTTCTTGGAAATGGTTACGATGCATTCCACTAATATGCTGTGCAAGGTGTTTCTTTAATTTTTGTGATAACAGCAAATTATTACCACTGTGCTGTGCAGTGTATTATTGGAGGTGAAAATGTGGAAATGAAGATGAAGATTTTTTTTTTGTTGTTCTCTCAAAATAAGAATCCTGTGAGGTAGATTGTTTTCTTTCCTAGTCTGAGAGTGTCCTCGGTGTGTCTGCTAAAGAAGGAGAAAATTAAGGAATGCATCCCTATGGAAAAAGAACCGGGTCAGCTAAGTGTAAGGCTATAGTTTTAAAAGTGTATTCAGGAACAGCAACGAAAAAAGTTGCAAATCTCAGTAGTCCAGTGAGTATGAAGTGCCTGCAGACCCTAAGCTCCATGGTGGCAGAGGTGGGAGCTTTCATTGTGCTGCAGTGTCCTGTCTCCTGGAACATAAACAAAGCAGCACAAGTTTTGACCCCAAGACGCTATCCGGTTTATCATTTTTTTTATTTTGATGTTTTATTTAATTTTATTAGAGATTCAGGGCACCAATGCTCTTTAGATGTGACAGACAGGAGTGTTACACTGGTTAGTGTAAAGCAGAGCAGTAGTGGTTGTTCCTACAAATGGTATCATAAAGATACTCTACTAAAAGGACAATTAATGGATGTTCTTACAGATGGATGCTGAGAAAATACATCATGAACCTATCTAAGAGCAGGTGATGTAGCAAAAACTATCCTCCCAGGGAATTAATCTTTTTTTTTTTTTTTTTAAGAAGAATAGGGTTGAAAATTACTCTGGTACCGCAAAAAAAAAATCTATAAGACATTATCTGCTTTCTATAAGTTTGCATCAGTTTTTACTCGGGCAGTCTTTAAGTGTAGCCATACTAGTGAATATAATGGCACATTTGTGGAAACAAATATTGCTATTATGGCATGGAAAATAGCAGACATAATAACATTGCCACATTGCATTACTATAGAAATGTTCTGTGCCAAATTACAGGGCAGCTCCAACTCTGTCTGTTACCATAAAGGAATAATGTATTGGCGTTGTACTGGCGGTGGTGTAATTAACACTGTGTCAACACTGCCACTAATATCCAGTCCTGAAGGGTTAGTGCTTCACCATGCAGTCTCTCCTGGCTAGGAATTCAACATTCTCAACTACTGTGAGTATAAAACACTTCTTAAAAAGTTCTCCTGTTTTATTTTTTCTCTTCATCAAGAAAAATCAAAAGTCCTGATTTAAACGGAGGACTGTGTCAGTATTACAAACATGGCTTCGCATAAAACATGTTTGATTTTTTTGAGATTTGTTTGCATTACAAGGATACTGCCTTTCAGCTAAGACTTTATGTGTCCTTGCCAGATTAAATTACAACAGGGTCTCGGCTTCTGTGATCCCCTTCTTGCACTGGGGGCTGAAACACATATGTTCCCAGGAAAACAAAACCCAATTATTTCATATTGAACACACTGAACACTGGATATTTCTGACTGTTGCTGAAGGTATTAGAAACAAGGCACTGTAAAAATACATTAGTTAAAGTTTATGAGAAATTTGGATATTAGGGTATTTGACATGATAAAAGTTTCAGAAGGAACTGAACTGTCTCTTCACTGTAGTGTTTGGAAGGTGTATTAAGTAATACTGAGGTACAATTTGAACCAAAAAAATTCTAGATATTGGAGGGTGTATTAAGTAATACTGAGGTACGATTTGAACCGAAAGACTTCTAAATATTGGGTCAGCATTCAGCATCAAATTGAGTGTTTTTATAAACACCAGCCACCTTCCTTGCAGAATTCAGATCAAAACAGGCACATTCTCACACCACATGGGACATAATAAAGGTCTATTCCAACATAAATAGGTCTTATGCTTTGGGAAGATGTAATTAGTGAGTATGTAATAGCCCAGATGTGAGGCAGGTAATTCAATATTTCACACAAGTGTAGAGATGGATATCCTGAGGCTTGCACTGTTTAATATTTTGCACGTGTACCTACACATTTGAAAAAATCACACATTGCATTATTATGCATAAAAATAGGAGTATTTATTATTTTCTCTTGTATTTGCCACTGAATTGTTACAGTTTTCTGAACTCTTGTATGGTGTTGAGAATTTGGTAGTCATTCTGCTCTCATAATGTCTTCCTTCTCCTGGGCTACAAACAAGGGTGGTACTCACTTTGTGTTATCAGTCCATTAGTACACAAAGGATGGATTTAAATAATTTTTCTATAGAATAGATTCCCTTCACATTTATTACTTGATTTAACTGTTATGGATAGTGCATCTTTTGGACCTTCTGACACCTAGAATGTAAGATCAGTCTTAATGCTACTTTTGTGAACAGGATATATACAAAATAAAGAAGCTTAATTAATCCAGTGGCCAAAAGTTGAACTAACCATAATATCCACTCTCAGTAGTACTTTCCAAAATAATATTACATATTTCTGGCCAAGACTTTTTAGTTGCTAGCTACCAATAAACATATAACCTGCTATTAAGAAAAAGGGTAGGAAATTCCTCAAGTGTACCTTAAAACACATTTGATTTTCATCTCCAGTAGCTGAGAATGAAAAAGATTTGTCCCTGATAACATACCAGTCTAAATACTTCACATGATTATTTTGCCACTGAGATTCACTTTACACATGAGAAATAAAGATAGCTGTGCACAAAATTACAATGCAGGGCAAGGTGGTGGAATGAACTAATTGAAGAAATCTCAATTTGTTCAGCTTATCTTTTCTGATATATGTCTACAATGAATATCTGGATTTTCTGATGGCAAATATCAGTGGCCTAATTTGTATAAAATTCAAAGGAAGTAGGACTTTACACACTTTGAGAAAATGCAGAGAAGTTGAGGTGTTTAGGAGAATTCGAAAAGCTGTTAAAAGAGCAAGGGAAGGGTTGCTTGTGGCTGTCAACCAAGATTCCTTATTTTTTCTTGTTTTTGTTGGAAACCTAATCAGGATAGATTTCACCTTGAACTGTCAGACCCCTGCGATGTTATATGGCAGCACACGGTGCTGCAGGAAGAACTGTGGAGCTTGACACATAGATGACAACAATTTTTTCAAGCTTTTATTGTCCCAGTGCTGTTAGGTTCTCTTCTCCTCTCTTTTGTGTGGATTTTGCAGTATCTAAATTTGGAAGTCTGTAAATTCTAGCTTTTTTGTGAAGATATATCAGTCTATTAATTATGTAAGTGAACAGGCATGGTTTTCTTGACAGTTTGAAAACAAGTTTTTTTTTTCCTTGTTTGCATACACACTCTGGAGTGGTCAGTTAGATGAGCTATGCATTCTTAAAATAGCACAGGAATTTCCATTTTCTTAAATACATTGCACACTATATCTTTAAAAATGTAAACAATAGGAAGTTGTCTTCCTAAATAATAGGAAGAAGTTACTGTAGAAGCTCTTTCACGCAAGAATATTTCCAGCAAAGAGTAAAGTATTAAGTGGGATACTTGATAGAGAAAAAGCCAAAAAAGAACTTTCTAGTAGCCAAAATACATTGGTTAGTTAGCTCAGACAGAAGGAATTATGCAACATTACTGGCCTACTCAGAGATATTTTTTATTTCACAATATTAAAAATGGAACATAGTGTCAGAAAATTGCAAGCTTCTCTCTGCCTCTGGAGGAATCAAGGGAGTAATTAAATTGGATTTTGGTATGTCAATAATATCTTTCCCTTATTAATGGCATAATAATTTTGTAAATCATATCCTAGAAGTGTTTCCAGTGTCATAAAGGTGAAAATTATTAAGGGTTAATTAAATATATTCTCATGGAACTAAAATTGTTCTGTTGGGTATCGTTAGATTCTTTTCTCTAGAACTTTCAATTATTACAATTTAATGGCACATTATGTACAGTTCAGATCTGAAATTTGTGTAGCCAAAAGCTATTCACAATAAAAAGCAGACTGGCCGAGTGCAGTCATTATTCCTTCTCACAGATTTCTCTGAACATCCTAATGATAGCCTATATTAAAATCAATTTTAGGTTTTCTGAGCTAGATTAATCATTATACACAGCACAGATGGAAGAGAAGTTTTAACTCTGTAATGGTGTCAGTCGTTCATCTCCCAACAAACCCCAAAAAAAGGCAATGAGTAAGTGCTACCTTTTTTAATAGATGACAGCTGCAAGGGTCACAAATGGTAAGAAAGAAGAAGAAAATCTTTCCCAAGCAGTGTCTTCCATAACCCATAGCATGAAAATAGCTCAAAGTGTGTATGGAGAGTTTGGTAATGTATGTCTATTTTATGTGCGAGGAATTTAAGCACAATGGCACAACGATGCTTCAGAAAGATAAAATTACTCAGTTTTGCTGAAGTCTCTCCAATAGGGCTGGGGTTGCTAAGGCAACCTGTTCTTCCTCAGCATGTGCTCTGGCTTGACAGCTGCATAGGTGGGTTAGATTCAAAGTAACTCCACACATGAGGCATTCCTGTGCTCATTGAAAAACGAGACCTTGTCGGTCTCTTGACACAGTCTTCTGTGTGCTCATTTTTGCAGAAGATTAAGGCAAAGAAAACCTTTCTTTTAAAAGCAGAATAAAGAAAATGCCCTGAATCTGATATAGGTAAATCAAAATGTTTCAGAGTCTAAATTAAAAGCACAGAGAAAAATGCATTATACAGACATTTTTGCAGTTTTCATGATTTTGTTCCCACGCTGTGGAATGGACATTGCACCTGTTTTGGCCACTTTGGGCCTGCCTTTCCACTTGTCCAGCAGTTAATCTAAATGAAAGAAACATATTTTTCTTAGCACACACATCTATCAGAGTGCTTATTCCCTCAATGTCACCTGCAATGTTTAAGATCCCTCAATATTTCATTTTTCCTGAGCCTTATGAATCCTATAGACTTATGTTGTGTTTGGAATTCTTTGTAGCCATTTTCTAATTAGGTATTCTGCGATATTATGAAAGAAGGTAACAGAGTCAGTAATAAAAGTATGAAAAGAATACTGATGGAAGCAATGTTCCTAGGACTGGAGGAATCGTACAAGGTTTTAGTGTCTGGTTTCTTAATGAAGGCAACTGGAAAATGAAGTCCCAGCCTGGGGAAATCCACTCTATATTAAAAGCAGTCAGTACCCAGGGTGGGTACTGGAGAGCTGGAACTGTAGAAAAGAGGGTGAAGAACAACTAAAGCCCATGAAGCCGTTTGGTGCCCACAAACCAAATTAAAAGGTGATATTAAGGATGCATGTCAATTTTGTGCTCGTTCTCGAGGAATGATCACGCTGCTAAAGCTTTATGTTATCACTCTCCCTAATGAAGGCACACTTTGAATTGAAAACACACATATTCAGAAGCACATCATTTCACTGTAAACATCCACACGCTAAGAAACACTTAAAATGTATGATATGCAATATTCAATGTCAAAGTGCATTAATATTTACAGATACCATTTGCAAATCATCTCAAACTCAGAGTCTGCTTTACCATATAAGGGAGTCCTCACTACAGGATGTTTTGATGTTTTAAAATTCTCTCCCTTTTAAAGAGTGTGAATCTTAAGAAAACTTCTAATCAGGTCAATGGTCTGATATGTAGACAGGACAGGAAACTCTAATTCAGTTACAATTTGAATCTCAAAGCCCTAGCCAAATGACTTGATTCTAATATGTTGAAATCCAAAGTCATGTAGAGGGTCGTGGCATCTTCCCTCTCCTTCAAGTATTAAACCCAGTTCTTGAAACTAAACCCAGAAATTTTGAAATCACTTGAAATTCTTTCTACTTTGTGTTTTTTTTTTTTTTTTTCTTAATGCCACCTTCTGGATCACCAAAGCATGTTACCTTTGCCTTAGTTTGATTGTGGTCATGAGTTTTCCTCTGATCCAGTAGCAAGTGTGGTTCCTCAGCCAAATTTTGCTTTAGTGTTGAGCTCCAGTCTTTCCTGTTGTATTCAGTCTTGTCTTTTTTCCCTGCTGAAAGGATGGGGACAGATTTTAATAGGTTTCCTTTTGTAAACCCTGGGGGAAAGTCTTCCTAGGAGGAAATATTCAAAATGATAGTATCTCTGTAATTGAAAGCACTACCAGAAATAAATGAAAAATGTTTCCAAATTTGCTGAACCAATAGTGGAACGTCAGATCAAATCCAGATACTTTCAGAACTGAGTAGACTGAAGTTCTGTACAACTGAGGCCTGAACAGTTTTTAAAATGATAATTTGGGGGCCATGTTACAGACCAAATATAATCCTATTTTCCCCTTAAATTCTACCCCAAAGCTTTTCTCTTTCTTGCCTCTACTGGCTACCAATATGTAATACTAGTGATATTTAATTTGAACTACTTAAAGCAGCTTTGCTGGGATGACAGGCAACTTCAAAGCCATCTTGTGTGGCTCCAGAAAATGCACAGGTCTAAGAAATGATATTTTCTCTGAAGATTAACCTTTTCCTGTGTATGGTATTCTACACCAACAGGGAAAAGCTGATTCAATAACCTGTAACAACAATGCAGTGTATTGTAGTTTCTTTTAATTTGTGTATTTCTGCCCTGTGTGATTTTTTTTTTTTTACTAGTTGTTCAGAAGACAAATAAGTTGTCTAAGGAATTGCTTCAACTTGTTTCTCAGCCCAGTTTTCTAGGAATAATGAAGTCAGGCTTAAGGTTGTGTTGTAAAAAATATTGTTGACTTTAGGTGCTTTGGAAAATGTCAGTTTTCAAAGTCGAAACAAAAGTGTCTTTGCATTTAGAGCAGGAACATCATCTCAAGTAGAAATACTAAATTCTCCCTAACACCCTTCTTATGTGCAACTACACAGAATTTCTCTAAGAGCAGGAGTTCTCTTCCTTTTATTTTTAAGTTTCTACAACCTGTTGGTCCCATGTACCTTCAAAAATGGGGGTGTTGGTGAAAGTGGGATGGCAAAGATATTTTTAAGTCACATCCCATAATTCAGCGTCACCATCACAAGTGTGGTGGCTGTGGGGGGACCAGTTTGGAGCAAATTTCAGACTTATAAATGCCTTAGGCCAGCTCTGCATCCTAAGCCAAGATCTTGGTGAGGTATACCTTCAGCTTGATATGCCAGAAGTAATTAGTAGGGGGAGGGGATGCTGGGAACAGAGGTTTATTATCGCTCAGTTTGTGCCATACTAAGTTATTGGTGTGTAAATATTGGTGTGGAGTTGTGCGTGAAACAGCTTTGAAAACTGGAAAACTTAAGCAAGAAGGAGTAAGAATGTGGAAGTCTGTAGGGAATCATAACCTTGTTTATAGGTGTGAGTAGTTGTTCAGCCTTAGGTGATAAATTCTGGGCAATGTTGGGCAGTTTGAAGCAAAGTTCTAAGTGATCTTAAGTATTAAGAGCACAAAGCCTTCCAATTTTTAACAGTAATAGAAAGTGTGGGGAAGAGACTCCATAGAATATCTGTACACAAGCCCTTATTCATGTTTAAGTTTATTTAAACTGAAATAGGGGCTATTGAGAAGCACCTGTACACTGGCAAATACTATTCCCTCGTGAATATTCTGAAATTAAATCTAATATGTAAGTTCATGGGAGGAAAATGTGAACACGTCCAGAATTATAAAAGTGGTCTCATATGAAGACAAAAACTTCTACATTAATATAATCTAAGAGATAATTTAAATTA
>VZTN01000047.1:48920-62268 GCA_013400515.1 Erpornis zantholeuca
TGTTAAGTGATTCTGAATAAATCATTTTTTCATCACTCTATTAGAATATAATTGCTTTTTTAAAAAATAAAAAAGAAAAGGGAGGGGGGAAATTTAATCATGGACCAATAACAACATTTTGGAAATTTTTTTCTCAGACTGATATATACACCAGTAACTCTGTTTTCACATTAAGATATCTTCTCAATGTGAAATTCTTAGCTGAGTTTCTGTGGTTTTTGAGAGTGTGAACAATTTGTCTATTTTCTTTTTCCTGCTTCAAGATGAAAAGGCTATAAATCCAAAGGTGAGGCTTAATACGACTTGCACATTGCACTTGTTCAGGTGTGAAAATTCAGGAATTTCATTAGATGGACTTGTTTGACTGGGAAGAGCCTTTGCCCTTGTGGGCGAGTACACATGATAAAAAGAGTAACACACAGCCCAGAGGTCTCTCAAGGCCTTTAGGATTTAACTTTCATTTGCTTTTCAATCTTAACATTCTTTATTATTCCACAGGAGCACGTGGTTTGGTTCCTCAAGCTGGCAGGGGGCAGTGATCCCGTAATTGTACTTTGGTCTTGTGTTGCCAAGGCACAAAGGAGAGCCATTGTGCTTTTAACAAAAAATCCTGTGTAAATCTCACTGTAGTAATACAATCCTTTAAGTTTTATACATGCATGTTTTAACATTTGAAGAAAGTAACATAAAATAATTAGGCTTCGTATACCACAGAGAGCAACAAAAATGTCTAATGATCATGAAGGATAAATGATCCTATCCATGCTGCCTCTTTTTTTATTTTTTATTTTTTTGCCAAGGCTTAGCTATTTAATAAATGTGAATTATTTAACCTACACTTGTCCTTTAAATATGATTGTGTCATCATTTATGTTCACTTTAAATCAGCTTTTAAAAGGAAAAGGTTTGCAGTGATATTTATTTCTACTGCCATCTGTGGCCCAAAATTTCTATCTATTAGTATATTTATTCCATTTAGATATAATGTGATTAATCTCTTCCCTCAGCTTAGTAAACATTTAGGATGTAATTCTGTAGTTATTTATGACTGTACTTGAGGCTGTTTTCAAGCACTTTAAAACCTTTATTATTTTTTCCTCTTGGAGAGGCACAAAAAGGCCTTAAGTCAAAATCCACTCTATCTTAAGAAAGCCAGAGTAATTACCTTAAGAAGATAGGATGCAATGGCACTGTCAGAACGGACAATGTCCCCTCTGCCCCCAGCCTCCAGGACAGCAAAACAATTCGAGGGCAGTGTGGACTCAAAGAGGAGATTTAAAGTTTTCTTCTGGCTCTGACTTTATCAACCTGGGCCATCACTGGGATTGGCAGGTACCCTCCTGCTCACCACCCACAATGGCTCAATGCAGGGCAAGAGCGAGTCTGGGACTCATTCCTGTAGGATGTGAGTGGGACACAAATAAGTAAACTCCTCATCTACTGTGGTGTTGTATACAGAGAGTGATTTCTGCCATCCAGCATTCTGAAGAGTGTAACTTTTCAAGGAAAATGTGTCAGACATGTAGAGGATATGTCATCATTAACATGACAATGACCACTTTTGTCCACTCCAAACTAGGAGCAATAATTTATACCTCTTTGAGAAAAGCATCAAGTTTATAATGATGTTTGAGGTCTGAGTTCTTCGATGATAGAGACACTTGAAAATGGTGATTATAACAAAATACTTATTCATCTTCAATACTTGATTTTATGTGCACTTTTCCCCAGAAGGTTTTAGAGCATCCCAAATGGATATGTTTCTGTAGCATGGTGCCTGTTCATGTCAACGTTTGAGAGAGATCAATTAATTTATTCATGAGAACATATGTATCAATTCTGCAGACAGCAAAATAAGCAAGCAATGATGTTGTGGCTATCATGATTAAGCATCACCTCTGAAACCTATTTCCTTTCAGTGCTGATATTTGCCCTGTGTTTATGCTGCGGTTAGTCAATTGTAAGGATCAGACTGGAAGCAATTTCTTTGCTGATTTTAAAAGAAGGAAATAATTTTTTCTACCTGTCTGAATGTCAGTTTTCCATGAGTAAATTAAAATGTTCCGGAACAGAGACGGGCAATTATTGCCAATTGTATCTCAAATGGCATGCTCTGATATCTGGCATGGCTTTTTTTTTTTTTTATTTATGTATTTGCAACGTGAAATCGATGTTTTGTTTTGTGTGTTTAAATTGGGAGAGATTAATTTGGTGATCAATCAGATGCAGTAAAAAGTCCTCCTGATATTCCATTTTCTTCATTTTTGTCCTTTCTCAAATATTTCCAAATCTCCTTTTCCTTTTGGCAGCTTTCAGTAACTTTGTTTATGGGCTAAATTCTGCTGTGATGGTATTTATTGATAAAGCTCTGTTAAATTCATTGGAAGCAAGATGGATTTTTAAGAGGCAGCTATCTTTGTAGACAGCCACAAGTTCTAGCTCTGCCTAATGAGACCCAGGCCTTCATGGCTCTGAAATTTTGCTGTGCTGAATGTGCAGAGCCTGTGCCTGGCTGGGGATCTGCTGTGTAGCTGTACAAACCATGCTGTGGCATAGGGCCATTATTAAATTTACTGTACGCTCCCGTGGTTCCTGGCAGCGCGGCCTCGTCTGCTGAGAAGCCATTGAAATCAGCTCCTCAGGCAAAACATCCATTAAACTTTTTTCTTGAAAGAAAGAAAGAAAGAAAGAAAGAAAAAAATCTTCTGCTAATTTGCTGCAATTTATGTTTGCTTTGTGATTCTGCAGCAGAGCCTGTCAATGAAACTGCTAATCATTAGGAAGCTGGTGCCTGTATGCATTCAGACATCCTACAACCACCACTCCTTAACTAAAACAGTATTCTACAAGACTTTGGTTTTATTTTTCCAGCATGGTTAGAGCCTTGTGGCATATGATTTTGCAATTTATTATTTTATATTTTTTTTTAATCCTTGAGTATTTTGTTTGATGAAATATCTGTGCTTACAGTGTACTTTTTCCTTTTATACGGTGTAGTTTAATGATAGAAAATGGGTGTCTCACAGATAAAATTACATACTGCATGCTACTGTGTCCTGTCTCTAAGGCTTAAGACCTGCAATCTTTTAAAAACTGATCATTAGTTTCTTCTCTTCCGTAATGTTACTGTTGCCTAAAAATTTCAAAAACAGTTAAATAATAAGAGAAAAAAGAATAGGAGACAGTAGGTAGCACTTTGTGGGAAAACCATTAGAAATAGTGAGTGGGTAGCAGAAGCATTTCTTGTAAAAGGTTTCACGACCCCAGAAATCTAAGATGAAAAAAGAATTATTTAACAGTGTTAACTCTTTTTTTCCCTTTTGGACACATATAGGAGTCTGTGGAACCTCATCATCTCATGCAATAAGCCGCAGCTCCATTCAGATTTTGAGCAAGCGGTTTTGGTTCCATGGGCTCTGTCATACTTGAAATCTTTGGTGATGTTGCTCATCTGACAAGCTTTATACTACAAAATTAGTACAAAACTACTCTAATTGCCATTCTGGAGAAGGAGAACCACGCAAGAGAGCAGTGCCTTCTACTGCTATTTTAGGATTGGTTTGAAAATAGGTAAATTCCTGCCTCAGTCAGCTGTGCAAGTGCAGGGATGAGTTTATATCAGTCATATGCAGCAGTTTGTTCACACAGACAGGATTTTCAGGTGACTCGATTGCTCAGATTTGTATTGGTGTCTAGGGTTTGGTCTGGCATTTGAGACTGCAAGGTGTGCTATGATGTGCAATGAAAGTAGGAGTTTGTGTAACTAATACCCTAATTATTTCTAAAGCCTAGAAAGATATGAGAGTAACGTGTGCTGTCTGAGGCCAGGAAAGTTTACCTAATCATTAAGCAATTCTCCTAGCTCACTAAACCATTTCAGACTCTCTTACAACCTGCTGTATTTTATGTTATTCTGCTCTGCTGGTTTTTTTCTCATTTTGATCTAGTGTCACAATTAGATCAGAGGTTTTACTGTGCTGGCATAAACCCATGATACAACTCATTCACTTTTGACTATTTGCAAGACCAGGTGTTTCTGGTGAGTGCTAGAAATGTGTTGAATGACTGAGCTCACCTTTAGGAAATACTGACATTTAAACCCTCTTTTTACATTTATTCCTGGGCAAGCTTTTTTGCTTTTTTTTTTTTTTTCGTAACCATTGAGATATCTGAAGAGAGGTATGAAAGAAAAGGGCATGTAGTGTCACTTATTCTAATCTCACATTTTGGTGAGGGGCTGGGTGGAGGAGCACTATTGTGCTTTGCAGTCTTATCAGAGTAATGCTAGACCTTCCTGTTGTTTAATGCCTGTTTCAAGCTTCCATCAGTCCTGGGTTTAGGTTTCCAGTACACAAAGTTTGATGCATTAGCTACAAAAGTTCTGGATATTGTAATTAAATCCTATTTCTCTTAAGCATTTTAGTATTTAGTGGTGTTGACTCTGTGCTGGAATTTCATTTTGCTTATAGTTTAGTAGCTATGATTATCAGGGTACAATTGCAGCATTAGTGCTCTCTGGTAAGGATGGGAAAATTGCTTAGACTGAAATGAGTTGCAAATTTTTGCACATCAAGGGGTTGCCTGCCAAGATTTTGCTTTTCACAAATGTGAATCTCTCACAGTGGGAACACACATGGGCAATTGCTCTCCAAGAGATGCTTTATTCTCAAATTTGCTTTCCCTAGCTTGAGGCGTGTTAGTTCCAGGTGCCTGTTGTGGACAGCTCCATCTGACCATCCACAGCGTCATTTTAGGTAATTTTCCATCCTTGTGAAACTTGTTAAAAAGTCATTCCAGGGACACATTCTGTGCTTTCCAGGTAGGACAGCTTGCTGAACTGGCTGGGAAGAGCATGTTTGTGTGTATCTCTAAAAGATAGATGGGAAACAACTGGCAGACTAAAGCAGCAGCACGCTGGGAGAGGAACAGAGATGACTCTATATGAGTGGTGTCCCTACCTAGGGACAAGCGACTTTCAGGGAGATCAAAGGATGCTGTTGATCTCAGGCAGCCTTCTGTAAACTGAGGGGAGAATATAAATTAAAAAGTGCAGACATGTGCTCTGATGTGAGGTGACTGAAACCAGCCTTTAGCCCTTGTAATTTAAGTTTCTTGACCTGTGGGGCGCAGTTTCCCATGGCTGCATTCACAAGAGAGAACAAATAGGCGATTTTTCTTCCTTTTATCTTTCCCTTCTTCCACTTAGTTTAAGAAAGGAACAACGAGACAAACAGCTGAACAACCCCCCCACACTCTGTTGTCTTTGTTGCCATTATCTTTTGGGCCTAAATGTTAAAGCTGGGGGTGAGAAGTTTGAGAGTGACCACGGGGAAAAAGAAAAAAAAACAACAACATTGCAATGATGACCTTCTGGGTTTCATAGGGAGCATCAACCAAAACACTCACCCCAAAAGGTAATTGTCATAAAAAGGAGCCAAATTCCATATTTTAAAAGACTCCATATTTTAAAAGAGAGCAAATTCTGCAAAAAGCAATAAACTTGCTTCCATGTCATATCACCATACTGATCATACAAATACTAATATAAAGTGGCTTGTTCTTGTGCAGTCTAATATCACTAGGGCAGTACACATTTCTACTGTGTCTTCTGACTTCATTGCAGCCATGTGCCATTTCTGCTTTGGTTTGAACTAGAGGAAAAGTGAATTTACCCACCTGTGACCTCTTAGTACAAATGAGTGCTAAGTATTTTTTTTTCAGACCATTTTGCAGAAAACATGAAGCAGACAATGGCTCCTAAGCAGCAGATGAGGAATAAATAATGTATTTTAATGACTGGTATGGCAAACCAGAGAACACAAAGCTGAGGCAGCCGGACATGCACAAAGGATATTTTTTATTCCAGGGACATGTAGCTGATGACCTACAGCTATGTCCATATTGCCTTAGGGAAAAAAAAAAGGCAGACAGAGAAAGGAAAATTCTCTAGTGGCCATCAGGAAAGACCATGATGGGTGCCCCTTGTGGGGCATCCCCTCCTGGGTGTCCTGTCCCATACTGCAGGGAATCGCATCATGTTGACAACCATGGCCATGTTTTTCTTCAGTGAGGTGATACCTGTCATCAATACCTGTCATCAATGCCTGTCATCAATACCTGTCACCAATGCCTGTCATCAATACCTGTCATCAATGCCTGTCACCAATGCCTGTCATCAATGCCTGCCATCAACCTGCTGGTTTTTGGATAATACTGCCACTTTGACTCTGATTGAAACTGGCTTAATTAATGTGTTGGTGTTGCACACCAGTTGATTGCTCAACCCTGGGCACACCTGTTTTTAGTAACATTCACCAAGTGTTTGGAGGAATGTTATTTACTTGCCTTGCTATCGTAGATGTAATAGTCTGGAATCTCACGGGAGCTTCTGGTGGTGTCTTTCTTAAAAGCATTTGTGTGAAGTTCTGAAGTGTAACTCCCAAGATCCACAATATTCATGAGCAATAATTTTTCTGAAAATGACAAAAGTCAAAGCGAAAATCTTTAATCTACTTTCTTTAGAAAGATTTCTTAATCTCTTTTCTTTAGTAGATGGGTATGAGATAAGACAAATGGGAAAACAAACCTGTGTTGGCAATGTGAGAAGACTATTGCAAACACTCAAATTACTCAAAATCACTTGTCACTCAAAGTAAGAATTTGCCATTTAGAGAAAGCATCAGTCTGAACAAGAAATTACAGTAATTAAAGATAAACATGTCTGTGAGGTATTTCTCAGTGCAAAATTAATGAAGTTTGTTCTGAAACAACTTTGCCGTGGAAAAACAATATCGAGAAACAATACCAAAAACCAAGACAAACCTGCAAACAGGATTATATTTGGAAACTTTTGAGGCATTCCCTTTCACTGGGTAGCACAGTTTTTTCATGTTTCCATTCAGGTTGTTAATTATCTGCTGACTGGGCTGAGAAATTAGCACCTAATTATTTTTTTTTTTTTTCCAAATTGGAGCTTAAAGAAAGAGTTAACCTAAACCATCAAGCCCAGAGCCAGCAAATTTGGAGAAAATTTAGAGCCCAGACCATAGCTGTTGCACAAACATTCTAATCTTAGATGTGCAACATCTAGCAGCAAGAACTCAATAATTCCATGATGAGTATCTTTCATGGTACTCACTCATTTGCGTGTGAGAAAAATCTGCATAGGAAAAAGTTTCCTGCAGGTTTGATGAGTTTCTGTTCCAAGGCATTTTGGTTCCCTAACTCCTCCACTTGAAGTTGTGCTTCACTCACTCAAACGAGCTTGTTTGTGACTGGAATCAAAGCAGAAATATGCAAGTCCCAACCCCAGTGGCATAAATGTTTTCTTTTGACCAGTTAGTTTTCAGGTAACCTCGGCTGCTCTTTGGGTTAGAGTCATCTGCCAAATTGGGACTGCTCCTTGGATGAGCTGTCTAATGTATTTTGGTTTTTGTCAAGTTTAATTAATTCATTCATTAATTGCAGAGAGAATCAGCCAACCTGTATCTTAAACAATCTTACATCATTGTCTTCCTTTCTTTATTATTTTAATGAAACAACTTGCATCTTGAATGACTCTGATAAACTGGCAGCTGTAATTGGCTATGAAAGTAGATTTTTTAAATTAAAAAATGGGGTCACAATTACATTTTGTTCAGAAGTATTTTTCTAAACCTTATTCTTTTTAAAGTTATACTTTGGTTGCACTTGAGGCTCTATTTAGTTTAAAAATAAATGTTTTTCTCACCAGTAAGCCTAAAGGGGTTTTTTTGGGTTTTTTTGTTTGTTTTTTTTTTTTTCTGTATTCCATAGTGGATACTGAGAAGTTAAAGTTGAAATATTTTTGTCAAGGTCCTTCTAACTGGTGAAAATTTAGTTCTGAGCAGGCAGGCTCTTTTCAGTCATGGCCTGTGGCAGGACTGGGCCGAAACTAAGACAGAAGTTTTTAAGCCTTTAAAACCTCAGCACGAGGAAGAACTTTATACTGAGGGTGGCAGAGAATGGCACAGCTGCCCAGGGAGGTCGTGGAGTCTCCGTCCCTGGTGACATTCAAACCCCACCTGCACACAGTCCTGTGTCACCTGCTCCAGGTGACCCTGCCTTGGCAGGGGCTTGGACTGGATGATTTCCAGAGGTCTCTTCCAACCCTGACAATTCTGTGATCCAGTGATTTCTTGGACATACTCAACTGCATTTTTACTCTGCATTTCATATGCTTTTAACCTAGATTCTGTCACTAGTTGTGTTGTATCAGAAAGCTTTTTTCCTTTCTGTATTTATTATCTATTCAAACTATGAAAGTGAAATAACGAAGGCTTAGTTAAATGCCAGCTCTGCCTTTGTGGAGATCCTTCATATTTTGGAGGTCAGAATTTCTCAGCCTCTGTATCTCTATAATAAGCTATGCCAAAGGATTGTTAAGAGAATTTTAATTCTGTAACACCTGTAAAGCCCTGAATCGTAAGGCACCTCAGCATATGCTTAGAACATCTGTCTGAAAATGAGGGCTTGTAAATACTACAGAGAAAACTTCTATAGGACAGATTAGGAAACAAGCTTCTGTGGAGAAGGAAAAGCAGAGATGGGCAAAGGGGAAAGAAAGGGAGGGAAAAAGAACAGCAAGCATATGAGATTAAAGAGAAAGCAGATAACAAAAGGATGGTTGCTGATAAGGAACAGGTAGCTAAAAACTATTTGTCAGAAAATGAAGATTCTGAAACAAAGAACACAGGCTTAAGACAAAATAGAGTGAACAGATTAGCCACTTAATATAATTAAATATTTGCTTTATATTAGTAAAGGGAATTAAATTGGTTAAAATCATATCATTCAATATATTATCCTTCATTGTGATTGACAATATTTGTCATGCATAGATGTACAATAATGTTCTTTTGGAAGGGTTCAGGAAACAAATCTAGCTATTACTTGGTTGTAGGTAGAAAAAAAAAACTGTGTTTTTTGCTAATCCAAATACAAACATTCCAAGCTCTTGAAGTAAATACTAAATCTAAAACAATTTAAAACAAACAAACAAAAGGATATGGATTGTGTGTGTAAAGATTGACATTATAAAGAAATATCTCTTCTTTTCTCAGTTTTTTCCCCTAGGTAAACATGCTTGAAATATTTTAATTCCCACCCCTCACCCCCCCAATGGCATAGTAACTGTAAGGACAGAAAATGTGAAAGGCCTCCTTTAAAACCCCTTACAGAAGATTCAGGCTGAGTGGTCTTTCTGGTTTTCATCCAGCTGTTTCCTTATGCCTTGAAGCATTTATTCTCTTTAAAATAAAGCAAAGAAAAAGGAGAGCTATAGCATATTTTTTTGTCAATGCAAGACAACTCCATTATTTATTCATTTTTAATTCTTCCGTTGCGCTTTGAGATACAACAGATGTAAAGCTGTTCTGCACTGCGACCCTTTAGTAGCAAAAAACAAAGAAAAATATCATTTGATGTGCTTTAATAATTTGAAAATGATCTATAATAATAAATATTCCCTTCAATGGCTAAATAAATAAAAATAAAATGTCATAGTCATTAAATATCTACCGGAACATCTGGCACTGTACCTCGGTAGCATGGAAAGCCTGCTGTGCATGGAGCTTGTCATTCTTGATGGCTGGGAACGTGGCTTTATTCTTAGTGCAGGTCAGAAACTCATCGTCTAGGGCATAAGGAGTAATGCCAGAACAAAAAAGTCACTCCCAGCACCATGGGAAGAGCAGTGGGGTTGTGTGATTGACTTTTGAAGATCCAGAAGGTGACACTCAACGTGTCCATTGGATGGGGAAGTGCGTGGGAATCTGCGCAGAGGGGAAGCTCGCCTGAAGCATTCAATAAGAACAGGAAAAACCCAAACGTGGTCAAGAACAGTGAGTTGAATGGTTCATAGCTCACCCCTTTCTGTCTTGTTTTATATCTGTGTCCCTCTCTCATTCCTTGAAAACGCTTTGGGTAGAAAGTACAGCACAGTAAGGTTGAAAGAACATTAATCTGTTGTCAACAGGTACTGGGAAATCACAGCTTTCAGTATACCAATTTTTTTTGAGACCTTTAAATGAGGATAGGATTTAGGAGAACAAAATGGCAAGAGGTGAATCAGTGATGCCCAGTAAATATCCATGTACTGGATATGTACATTATCAAAGGAGCTCCCAGTAATATTATATGATACAAGAGCTTTTTCTTTCAGAATGTAGTCTCTGGTGACAGTAGCTGTTGATTCCTTACAAGTAAAAGCTGGTGATCTAGTTCAGTAAAAAAACAGGTGGTTGTGCTTTGAGATCAACTGGCTTTTAGATGTTCAACACCTCAGTCCACTTTTCTCCTGCTGAGCATCAACATTTGTTTGCTGTACAGATTCTGCCTTTTCAACTGGGAAGATTCATGCAGCAGTTACCACCATATATATGACACTTTTTGAATTTCATATTTTAGAATGTCAAGGAATTGCATATGAATATAAATAAAAATTCCTTATCACTGCAATACCTGAAGTTAATATAAGCATATTTCTCTTCTGGGGAATGATAAGATGATGTGCATCCTAATTTTTTTGCTGAAAGATTATGTTTCTAATTTGTTGCTGGGATGTTTAGGCACTCTCACTCAGATCTATAAAAAATTGTTTAAACACTCTAATGTATTTTCTGAAAATAAAAAGTGTTTTTGGAAATAATAGCACCTTTTTATCCCTGTAGAGGCTTTAGAAGGTATTTGGAACAGTAAAGTTTATCTTTTTTATTGTTGCACAGATAAAACTGCTTGTATTTGTTTCTTAGGACAGAGTATATTTTAAACAGACCAAGCCTTTTTCTGAATATCAATATGAAATGAACAGGAATGAAGCTATTAAAAACTGCTAGATCTGTGGTCACTGTATTTATGAAGGCTGACACTGGAACGTTCAAAGGCATTTTGAGTTCTAAGAATGAGAGTTTTCATTACAGAGGAGATTTTTTTAGGTGCTGCCATGAAAGCAAATGTCCTATTCCTGGCTGGCATCCCTGTGATGAGTTACTCTGGATTACACATGGACTACACAGAGGTTTAGGAATTTACCTGTGTAGGCACAATTACTGAATGGCCTCTGTGCTGCAAGGAAACCTTTTTTCCATGCGTGCTTTATGTTCTTGACTACAAGCCCTAAGTTCTGGAATGTTAACTTGTGTAATATAGAGTTCATTGGTGAGGTGCCAAAGTGGTCAAACCATGGTCATGGTCAAACCACTCTTCTCCCTGAGGGCCAGGAGTCAAAGAGTTCCTCCATCAATCCAAAGTGTTTGTGGCAAATGGATTACCTATGCCATAAGTATATTTTTCTTATCAGTGGGAAATTCCCCCATATCCTGTAACTGTGGTGTCTAGGGATGCCCTAGGATAAGAAGCACTGTATAAATGTAGGTCATTATTGTGAAGCTACATTATCTGAATCCCTTGTTCCATGATTGTTTGCTTTACACCCTGTGGTAACATGTGAGTGGAGGAGAAAAAAAGAAAATCTAAATAAAGCACAAAGACATCAAATGTACCCTAACAAGAAAAAGAATTGTTAAGGAAATCGTAGTGCTGAGGTCTAAATATTTCACAATTAGGCATTCATTTGGAAAGAGCAGCTGCTCTTTATTCTCCACATACTATTTTGCTTACGTTGTTTACTGATTACAAAACACAGAATATACTTTTATTGACTATGTTTTCCCCTACAGTCTTCTAAGAGTGTAATGATGAATATTCATATTAAGAAACAGCTTCAAGGTTCTAGCACCAGCAGCAGCTGTGCTTCTTACAATGTCTGCAGTCACTTGGGTTGACTAGATGTAAATAATTTACATGAGCTGTATATAGCAGCCCTTTCAGACTTCAATATATTTATGCTAATACGTAACTTAGATTTTGCTGGAGACCACTCTGTTGATCAAATTGAAACAAAAAGTAGGTTGTGGCTGTTCAGGGAGTAGACTTCCAGTTGCCCTGAACAACTGCCATGTGCAGTACAGAAGCCATCACAGTTAAGTGCTGAATCTCAAGATCTCGGAGGAATATTTTAAAGCTAATTATCACTATCAAGAAAGTCCTTGACATCAGAAAGCACTGACTGAAGTTCTATACAGTGCTTGTCTAGTTACCTATGACTTCAGAATTTATTAATATCCAAACACTTCAAGGAGCAGACAGTAAGCTCTTTTGATATACAATAGCAAGATTGTTCCCTCGTACTCTTTCATTAGTGATTTAAAGCTGTAGCAAGTACAGGAAAAATTGCTTTTTCCTTCAGTATCTAGCATGAAAGTTTTGCATCCTGTGACAGATGCTTAAGTTTATGTTATGGTATATAGATCTTCAGTGCCATGGAGGATCCATCTGGTTACACTCACCTGTTTGAGCTGTGAGCTCGCACCCCATGCCTACAGATGTATCTCTTGTGCAGATTAAAAACAGTATGTGCAAGTAACAAAACATTCCTGCAGCTATCAGTCAAGGCACATAGGTGGTCTATTTGCATATAGGGATTTACAGGTAGGGATTGTTCTCTAGGAAAAATTCTCATATTGCCTTTGAGGTTTGGTCAACAGGAATAATTGCTAGATGCATATGCCCTGCCTATTTGTTTTGCTTTTCTGCTCTGTTTATTTTGGTGGCCAGTTCTTTTGGATTACGCTTCCACCTGAAAACAGGATTGAACTGGATGCTACTGTCTGAAGACATAGGCAATCAGGAACCTCCCACTGTAGAAAATTATGTTGCAAAGTTACATCTATCGTTTATCCATTTTAGAACAGCGCAGGAAGGATTCCCAAAGCTGCTAGTGGGAGGTATACTCTGCAGCTTTCGAGAAAGAAATCATTCATGGTTCTTTGCTTAATTCTAGGTTTCCATCAACCAACAAATACATGTTTCACTATTCTTTTTGTCAGTGTAATTAACTTTTCTTCTGCATATATGTTTGGGTTTTTTCATAAGGCGAAGGGAAAAACATAATTCTTGCCTCTGTTGCCCACAATAGTGGTGGGGACATTCAGATGTCACTACATTGTGCTATGACACCTAGGCAAACAGTAAGGAATTGCTTTGGGTGGAGAAATATCCCTGTTTGGCTAATGATTGCTCAAAGTTAGATGTACTCGTGGTGCAAATACATATGTCCACTTCATAGAAAATTAAAAATGTCAAAGCAGACTCTCCAGATGATGTTTTTACCTCATTTAATTTGTTTTTCTAAACCAAACAATAGCTTTGTTAAGGCTTCTATTACCACTTTGATGCATATCAGAAACACGTGAAGGTGCAGAGAATTCACATTTTAATTACAGAACAGAAAGAAATGGAGTAGTTAGTGGCATTTCTGTAGCTTATGGTG
>VZTN01000048.1:0-39297 GCA_013400515.1 Erpornis zantholeuca
GCCAGTTTGGGTCAGCTGCCCTGGCTTTTCTCCCTCCTGGCTTTTCAGGCACCTGCTCACTGGTGAAACATGGAAAACTGAAAAGTCCTGGATTTAGGGTAAGGACTACTTAGCAACAGCTAACACATCAGTATGTAATAACAACATTATTCTCATACTGAATCCAAACCACAGCACTCTACCAGCTACTGAGAAGAAAATCCTCTCTAACCCAGATGAAATCAGGACAGTTAGTTATACCAACATGCAGTGCTCTCAAAGATATCTTAAAACAATGCACCAGCACTACAGAAGTGGGGGTTTTTGTTTCTTTGTAAGGGGAAGCTGAGGGGATACAAGTTAAGCCTAAAGACTGGCTTAGCCTGCTTTTGAAATACTTGAAGGATTCTTTCCAGTAGTTGCATCCTGTGGGTTCATGGGTGAGATGGGATGCACTCCCAGTTTGAAAACCTTAGGAACATCACCTTGTGAGTAACCTCTGAGTGTGTGTGAGCCATTCCCCTAATAGACTCAAAAGGCTCGTTAGGTTAGTGGCTTTTCTTGAGCCCATGGTTTTATTTTGGAGAGAGGGGGAAATTTGTCTATAGCTGTTTGGTAGGAGTGCAGCTTCTGCAGTTCCCCCTTGAGAAATTAATAAAGATAGGTGTACCCTGTTTAAAAGATCCCTGTGGAGATGTGTGGTTCCTCAGTTTAGGGTAGAGGAACCTCTCAGATATAGCTACCTCAAAATCTCTTTTAGTTTATTTAGCAGCCCTCCTTTATCGATGCCTTTCAACAGGGGCTAAGTCAGTCTCTGCATTTTTAGACAAAATGATTTGGTTGAGATGTCATACTGCTCCCTCATTCTCCTGGGTTTTTTTTGTGATGCCTCTTGGGATGAGTAAAGTAAGTTTGAAATCATCCAAAGCAAGCTTCAGGGAGCTCCAAGTTGGTCATGTTTTCCTGTTGCTCTGGGAGTAGGCATCTTTAACTTACACATCTTAGGATGCTATTGCTCTCTGTAGGGGCAACCAGTTACTCTAAAACCACCTGGCTTCCACGAGGTTTTGTGTTAATTGTTTCAAAAGGCTGCAACTTGAGTGCATCCAAAACTAGTTAAAGAAGATAGAATTGGAAGAGCTAAATTTATCATAATGTAAAATTAAGTTTTAGAGGAGTAGTTTGTAATGTCCCTTGGAGTCAGACATTACACTACCTTGTCAGAGCAATTGTATTCTTTTTGGCTTGGCAGACTGCATCTGAATTGGTGTTGTACTGGTTTGGATGATGTGCTACCATCTGGAATTGGTTCATAAATTCCTGTGCTTCTTTTAAAATTGAAATGAGTTTCATTTATGCTCATCCTAAACTGGGTTTTGGTGTCTACACAGGCAGAAAACGCAATTCACTGACTCCTAGATCGACTCTGTTTCCTTGTCCGGGTTGCCAGCGGGATATTGATCTCGGAGAGCGTGGCATCAATGGCTTATTTCGCAACTTCACTTTGGAAACCATTGTGGAAAGATACAGACAGGCAGCCAGGGCAGCCATTGCTATTATGTGTGATTTCTGCAAACCTCCACCTCAGGAGTCCACAAAGAGCTGCATGGACTGCAGTGCAAGCTATTGCAATGAATGTTTCAAAATACACCATCCTTGGGGAACTGCCAAAGCCCAGCATGAATATGTAGGACCAACCACCAACTTCAGACCCAAGGTATAAGTATACTGTGCCTTACAGGATTTGGGTTGCCGCATTCTCTTGTAGCTTCAGACATGTCTGTGTTATGGCGGTTGCTTTTTAGGACTGTTATTGCTTTATTGACTGTTGCTGTTATGTATTGAGTGAACCACAAGCTTTTGCTCTTGCTGATGGTCGAGTGGTTGTCACTGAAGCGGACAATGAGAACATACTTGAAGGGTACCATAAAAATAAGGTTTTTTACTTTGTGGAATGCATTGTGTTACTTGTGGTTCGAGTCTTTCTTTCCTTTTTTTTTTAAGAATTAGTAATCACAGATCACAGAATATTCTGAGTTGAAAGAGACCCACAAGGATCTTGTCCAGCTCTTAAGTGAATGGTTCATACAGGGACTGAATCCACATCCTTGGTGTTACAGGCACCATGCTTTTGAGCAGCTAGAATGGGACTGCCTAGGGAGGATGCCTGTGTGCGGTAAACTTAACCTCAGCACACCTGGCCTCTTCCATGCCCTCTTTAGGCACATCCCCTTTGGATGCTTTGTGCCTGATCTTGGTCCATCAGAAAGCATCTTCTTTCTCTCCTTCTTTGCATCTAGCAAGAGGAAAAGGTGGAGTTAAGGTATCCATTGTTATTACACCATTATTTTTTGTCTGTAGCAGATGAGATAAAAATTTAATGGCAAAATTTCTACTTCATACACTGGTGCTGCTGGTGCTGCATTCAGACAAAACAGAGTGATAACAAAATGCCACTATCTTTGTGTCTCGTGCTAAGCATGGTGCAGTACATGGCAGTGCCTTACTGAATTTAAGTTACATCACAGATGTTACATGTCATAGATGCCACCTTGCTAACCAGGGACCACAACAGCCTTAATGAGCCCAGGCCTCCTTGCTGGAGATCCCACAGATACCGGAAATGCTGATAGTCAAGGAGTCCTGATGAATTATGATTAAACTAAGTAAATTTGACTAATGTGCAATGTGTAAGAAGCTCTTGACTGCTGGTGTACCTTCCGTCTGAGACTGAAAAGATTTGAGCCTCTGAAGTTAGCAAACTGGCGAATAATGAAGTTTTCCTTGAGTCTAACACATTATTTCACAGTTAAAAGTGAGCTTTATATGCTTACAAATCTGTTTGCATACACATTGTGTGAAATGTCCCTCTCTTGGGTAAAAGAGAAGGATGAAGGTTTCTGTACTGTCTTCTACCTCTTGTTTTAAAATGCTGCACAGCTCCTTAAAAACTTCTCTTCGATGGTGTCTAAGCCCTCACAGCTGCAATACTGCTACATCTTGTGATCCCTGTGCACTCTTAAAGGTGCCCTATGGTGTTATACTAGATGCAGACTGAATTCAGGATTAAAAGTCAGTAGTTGACTTCTCTTGAAGTAAAACAAAGTGGGGTGAAGTGGTTTAGATTATTCTGACACTGATGTATTGAGTATGTGTGTGCATGTGCGATTTAGCATTTCTAATTAATGCAGTAATTTAGCATTTCTAATTAAATGTAAAGACAGAGAGCAGGAAAAAAGGAGAAAATCATAGTATAGTTAACTTCAGATGCATCTACTTTTTTAGAAAAACTTCCCAACAGCAGTACACTGATCTTTATTGTGCTCTTATATAAACCTTTTTGAGGACTGCTTGAGCTTAATATAAAGAAAGAAAAGTGCATTTTTCATTGTACTGCATTTTTAACACCTGAGCTGAAAGCATGACGTATTTGTTGGTTTCCTAGACAATATTGTCAGTCATCACTGATTTACGACCAGGCTGGAGAGCATTTTGTAGTGTGTGTGGTGGGGATGGCAGAAGCACATACTGGGCTGATTGTTCATGAGTTTTGAGAGGAGATAATAACGCAGTCTGCTGACCTCTGCTGTCTCTTGCTTGCAGCCTGTAATTCTTGCTTATATGAGGAGGTGAATAAAAATATGGGTTTTCTGTGGGGTGTGACTGTACACTGCTGTGGGAGAATTACTTCCACAGACTAACTGATTGACTGTAGTTTTTGGAGATGTTTGCCTGCACAGCTGATTTTTTTGGCAGCTTCCTTTTTTCCCTTTTTATTTTCTTCCAAATCCAGCAGTCAATGCTAATTGCGTATTTGGGTTAATGATAGTCTTCATGTTCTGAGGTGCTGGTGAGACTGGTGTCTTTGGGCTTTTCACCATAGCCCAAGATGACATATGGGACTTAAAAGTTGGTTTCACATTTTAGCTTATTGTGTCCATATTTGTGCTGCTCACAATGTTCTATTTTTATGCCCTTTTCTGACCTTTCTTATGTGGGGGCATACTGAAACTGAAAAGCTTCCTCAAAGGCTCCTCTCTGGTAACTTCTATGGAATAGATGACCCAAAAGTTGTCTTTAAGTGCTCTAGAATGAGGCAAAGCATTGTTTGTTTTTTTAAACCAACACACATGCGCACACATGCATTTTATATGGTTTAATCTGTTGCCTGAGCTTGGACTTGAGTGGCACTTTTTTAACTCTTAGATCATTTATTTACCCATGTTCAGTTTTTAAAGGATGATTTTTGTAGCAATGGGGAACAAAGTGACACAGACCCCCTTATACATCCAAAGGACATCCTTCCATTGCTGAAATCACTGCCTTTTTATACCTCCCATTCTATCCGTTCTAACAGGAAACCAAACCAAGATTTAACAGAACTTAACAGTAAAAATGCATCCATTGGCCCATGGATAGCCCAGCTGCTGACCACACATCCCACCAGCCAATCATCTCTCTGTCCACATGCTGTCCACGCATCCCACCATCCAATCATCTCTCTGTCCGTATGCTGTCCATGCGTCCCTCCAGCCAATCATCTCTCTGTCCACATGCTGTCCATGCATCCCTCCAGCCAATCACAATCTCACTCTCAGCTGTCACTCAGCTGCCTCTCACCCCTCAGCCAACTTCCAACCGTCCAGCCTGCAGCTGTGCTCTTCCCATGGGGCCTAATGGTGAGCACAAGCCTTGAGCACATAATTATAAACCTAAGCCTACAGATTTTTTAGCAAACACCACCTTTCTTGCAATGCTGTTTGAGCTAACCCTGGAAGGAGCGCTCAAGTGTGAAATGCTTGTAACTGGAGTCAGACAGAAAGAGTGAAACACTGGAGTCTTTTGTCTTTGAAATGGCTGTAGCTGTTGGTGGTGGCTGCACTTTGTTTCTCCAAGAGCAATGGCTATGTGGCTTACCAAAATCTAATTTAAACTTAAATTGCTATAGTGTTATGTCAGCTCCTGCTTTAAGAAACAGCTCATACCTGTTGCAAGAAATGCTGGCATGAGCATGGTTAAGTTTGACAGGCTGGGTGTGTTACATATTGCATTTACAGCTCTGAGCAGGAGTGCGGGGTGCTGGATGACGCAGCGCAGTCCTTTGGTTCAAGCCCTGCCCGGCTGCTCACGGCACAACTGGCTGCGCCGACGGGTTCAGCCTTCCAGTGCCCGAAATGGCAATCTCCAATTCCAGGGAGGGTTCCACTGGGATCCTCAGCTTTCCCAGTTGAAGGCTTCCCAAAGGCTGTAGGATGTGATAGGAGTAGCGTCGAAGACGAAGGCAAAGAAAGAGAGCAGACTCTTCTGGAGCTAAATTCCAAGGGATTATTCCATTAGGGGAGCTTAGCAGAAAAGCTGTTGGGATAAGGGTTACACAACCTTTTATGCAGGGGAGGGGAAAAGGGTTTCAACCTTGAAACAGCCAATAGGGAGAACTTCGAGGAGGAGATATGGGCGGACTCCCTCAGTTCAAGGGCCAATAGCAGGGAACTGGGATGACTGATCAGGGAAGGAACCACTGGGGCCTCGAGTGCGCAGGGGAATTCCAAGGGGGTGGAGGGCAGTTGGGGAGGATTGACAGGGCAGAGGGGTAGGGCCAGGGAGATTGACATGGACACTTCTGGAAAGAGGGTGGAGGGCTATACCATGTTTAGGTAAAGGGAGGTCCTCAGAGAGACTCAATGGGGAGGAGCAGGGTGGAACAGCCAAATGTATGTGGAACAATGCGGGGAACGGAACACACCAAATGGAACATATCAACTTAACCATAACAAGAATAATCTTTAAATGTCCCAGGAGCTTCATAGCCTTAGTCCATCACAGTCCTCAGGGTTGCAACCTGCACCACCACAGCTGGAGGCATTGCAAACAACATGGGCAGGGGTTAGCAAAAGGTTGCCATATGGAGGCTACACAGACACTGCTATAGGTTTATGTATTGTAAACCTTGAGAAACTGTGTGTTCATCTGCTGGCTTTTACTAGCATTGACAAATACAAAAGGTAGAAGATAAACTGGCTACAAAAAGCTCACCAATGAAATCACATGCTGCTTTGGGTTGATTGGGTGTTTTGATGGTTTGTTGAGAACCTAAATTTTTGGAAGTACACCTGTTATTGTATCTTTTTTTTTCCCCCCCAGATTTTGATGTGTCCAGAACATGAAATGGAGAGGGTAAACATGTACTGTGAAATCTGCAGAAGGCCTGTTTGTCATCTTTGTAAATTGGGTGGAAGTCATGCAAACCATAGAGTAACAACCATGAGCACTGCCTACAAAACCCTTAAGGTAAAAAAAATATAATTGGACCTGGCCTTAAGAAGGGGAAGAGTACTTCTGATGTGAGGGCAAACTCCCTCTGGCTGGAAGCCAGGATGTGCATTTAGGAGACCCTGAACTAGTCTTGAGGCCTGTTGTTGTGCAACATTGGTTAATATATATATTAGTGTGACATAGGACATGTTTTGCTATGTGTTTGCTATGATGCTTGGAACATAACCCCTTAAAAGTGCTTTCACCTTATTTCAGCTAACTGTACAGCAGTTGCGACAATGCAGAAGGTTTAAACAATTAATACTTTATGATCAACTTTTTTAATGTAAGTGTTCAGGTAGCTTGTGGTAGCTGATACTTGAGAAGCACTTTTGAAAATTTGACATCTGAAGTATCTCTTGACACCTTTGTATGTATCTTTGTATGTTTTGGAAGCTGCATAGCTGTTAATGTCCTAAGCAAAGCACAACAGAGAAGACTTGTGAACATCAATTTCTTGTTAAAGACTGCACTTACTTCCTCTTTTTCCTTTTCTTCCTCTCTTGCTCACAGGAGGAAAATAAAAAAGGAAAAAATAAACAAAAGCAGACTAGCCTGCCTTCTGCTCTTTGGCCTCTTCACCAGTTTGCAAGGCTTTTTCTGTACAGTTGCTTGCTCTTGCAGCTAAGGAAACACAGGGACACTTATAAACCTGTGATTTGAACTACTCCTTTTTTTAGCAACTCTTACTACAAATGAACTAATGGCTAACAACTTCTTTCTGTAAGTTTAATGTCCCAAAGCATCATGTACGTTACCTAAGAGAGGGTGACTCCTGGGTGATTGGGAGCTGACACTGTTACCTCTTGTCCTTAGAGGCTGTGGCACCAGTCTTGCTCACAGTCACTTTGAAGCCTCTGCAGCTCACCAAACAATTCTGCACAGGATTGCTGCTCATAACTGGTGTCAGGCTGTTGTCCTTGTAGCTAGATAAACTGAGGAGTAGCTGGACGACTTATCTGGGCTGGTTGTCACTTTGTGTGAGATGCCCTATGCTTGCTGTTTTACTTCAATAGGAGAAGCTTTCAAAAGATATTGAGTACCTCATCAGTAAGGAGAGCCAGGTGAAAGCTCACATCACACAGCTGGATCTGCTGCTGAAAGAAACAGAGGTAAGAGTGCCTTGCAGGTTGTCTGGAGGCTGGCCTTTGTAGAGACACAGGAAGAACTCAAAACTGTTTTCAGTGAAGTGTTTCAGACTTTGGGCTTTTCAGTTAAGTAGTAAAACAGTTTTTGAGCAGTTTATGCTAGTACTGAATCACACATGGTGAGACCTAGTCCTGCCAGTGTGGGAAGCATACAGAGGGAAGTTCATTTTTGGGTGCTGCTGTAAATTTAAATGAAATTAAGCTTACTTAATACCTTCACCAAGTGGGTTAAGCATAGGGCATTTGTGTTTTTATGATGCTGCACTATTTATGCTGCCTGTTTATCTTGAGGAAGTCAGAATTAAGGGCAAAATCTCCCCGAAGAGTCACAGCTGGAAACTCACATACAAGCTGAAAAACACAAAGGCAGAAATTGCAGAAGCTCCTGGTACTGGTGTATCTTGATTACAGATTGCCTCTGTGCTTTGCAGTTCCTTTTATGCAGGCCATGGTCTGAGGTGGCACTACAGTTCAGAGGGTGTACTCCAGAAGCACCTCAGTTCAGGATGATTGGGGAAGGTGGAAGAGCATCTGGCTCCTGGGCATGAAGACTTAAGAGACAGACATGCTTTTACAGTGCTTTTTCATGAGCTATCTAGACAAGTATCATGCATAACTTGAGACATAATCAGAGGAATACCTTCCTGGTGTTGATTCTCTGTTAAAGACAGCAAACGCTGACTAGCTTGGGTGGTGTGGTGATCTCATTTACAATGCTGAATAGCATAGCAAAGCTCATTAGTCTTGTCTGTCAAATGGATGACTAGATTACTGTGACGTCTTGAATGACCTTAAGTATGTTTCTGTATAGAACTCCACTGATACCGAATCTATCTAAAATGTCTTTTATCTGCTCCTAGTGCAATAGTGAAAGAGCTAAACAAGAAGCATCTCAGAGTTTTGAGAAATTATATTATGTCCTGGAAGAGAAGAAATCTGCAGCTCTTAGGGCAATTGAAACTTCTAAGAATATAAGGCTGGAAAAATTGCAAACACAAGTGGAAGAATACCAAGGGCTCCTGGAAAATAATGGCCTTGTAGGATATGCTCAAGAAGTGCTTAAAGAAACTGATCCCTCCTGTTTTGTTCAAACAGCAAAACAACTTCACGTCAGGTATCTTAAATACCTTCTGTTTGAGGTGCAGGTCCTTTTTCCAGGTTGTCTGTGCAGTTATATTCTTTAGACAGTTGATAGCAAAGTACTGACTGCAGTACCTTGTACTGCAGAGGCTTGGGAGACAGTCTGGTGATGTTCCGGTAGAATTCCTGCATTAGAATGTGCATCAGGAAACAACACTCTGGAGAGGAGGGCTCTTGTCCTGTCTCAGTGCCTAGCCTTGTTCAGTGGGACTGCACTGGAAGGGTAGTCTGTTTAGCTCCCTGACAAATTCCTTTTCTCAGAGATTTTATCAGGTATTTGCAAGTAAATCTGTCAGGTCTCTTCTGGCTTTAAGCTCTATGATCCTTATGTTCTCTACTAGCACCTCACATCAGTTTTGTTCTTTGAACATAATGCTCCAGATTGTTTAAATGCTTTGCCAACTGAATATATCCTGTTCATTATCTTTACACTAATGTACAAAAGGCCTTTAATTTTGCATGTGAGAATCTTTTTAGGTAGACAAAAAAAAAATTCTGGGAGACATTAGTAAGTACATGAAAGCAGAACTTTTTTAAAGCACCACCTAGCATTTTCACTTTAAGGAATGTCCAACTTGAATTGCCTTTTTTTTTTTTTCTGTTGTGCTATCCTGCTTCTTCTGTGTTTTCAGAATCCAAAAAGCTACAGAGTCTCTAAAGAGCTTTAGGCCGGCAGCTGAAACTACTTTTGAAGACTTTGTGGTGGACACTGCTAAGCAAGAAGACATCCTTGGTGACTTGTCCTTCCATTCCAATGGTAAATTCTGAGAGCATCAGGTCTTTCCCAAGTTACAGCTTTAGGGGCTTCTCTGGAGAAACACAAAACTTGAACAGGGCAGCAGTTGTAGAGCTCAGTCTTGCATTGTCCCTTCTGTCTCCACGATTCAGAAAGCATTACCTGGCAGCAGTAATGCTTTCGAAAAGAAGCTAAAATGACATTGCCTTCGGTACCAGTTTGCACTGGCTCCAAAATATTGTAGTTACATCACACTCAGTTTTTCTAAAAGCTTTTTATTGCATGACAGAAAGTAGTAGTTTTTAAAGGTGCCAGAAAAAAATGGCTCAAGCTTTTTGAAGTAAAAATAGAAAATAGGAGATTTATTTAAGTGTATGAACAGAGAACCATCTTCAGCTGTTCCCTTTAACTGCGAGAATCGGGTTCCCTCCTTTAATAGTGCTGTAGATCAAAAAAGGGGTTGTGTCTTGGTTTAAGGCAATTTTAAGAGGTGGATGCTTTAAAATGAGTTTCCTTCCAGTATAGTTTTTAGCAGTCCCTTTCCACCAATAAGGAAAAACAAAATAGGACTGGATAGAAGTGAAAAAATTAGTTATTACAAAAAGGAAACAGCAATGGGCCAAAAAACCCAGTAAGAGTGCCTAGTAATAAAGTGGCTGAAATCTCACAGGGGCACAGATGTGGAGTGCAGTAAGATTTTGGGTTACCCAGGACAGGTTGTATGTAACTCCAAAACAACATGTATATAAATTTCAGCGTTTTTTTTCTTATGTGTTCCAGGTCTGGAAATACCAGAAATCAATGAAGAGCAGAGCAGAATGTACAACAAAGCTCTGATCTGCTGGGAATGCCCTGGGAAGACAGATTCAGCTGATATCTATGTTCTTGAGTATCATAAACTTAATAGAGAAGACGAGACTGTGACATGGCAGAAGACTGAAGTTTGTGGCAAGAGCAAAGTATTAGCTGATCTTGATGATGACAGCAGCTATGCCTTTAGAGTTCGAGGATACAAAGGGTCCATCTGTAGCCCTTGGAGCCGAGAAGTTGTTTTGCGTACTCCTCCAGCTCCAGGTATGGGGGTTTCTTACGTCTGTCAGTGTTAAGAGCTGAAAGTAGTTTCTAGTAGTTTTAGTGGTTTCTAGTCATCTAGACATTCCAAGATGTCTCCTACGCTGTTACCAGTTGCATAAATGTTTAGAAGCACTGTTAAAAGTTAAGTGGTAACATACAGAGACTATTAGCTTGCATGAGATTCCTGGTAGCTTTTAAAAGTGAGAAATTCTAATGCCAGGATAACCTCGAATGTAGTTAGAGTAGTAGTTCTTGTAGTACAGAAGGCCAAATATGTAACTAAGAATTTTTCTGGGATACTGTTTTTCAGTTTTCAGTTTTCTTTTTGATGACAAATGTGGGTACAACAATGAGCATCTCCATCTGAACCCAAGAAGAACCTCTGTGGAAAGTAGGGCAGGATTTCCTCTACTTCTGGGATCGGAGCGCTTGCAGGTTGGATGCTACACAACCCTGGATTACATCATTGGCGACACTGGGATTGCCAAAGGGAAGCACTTCTGGGCTTTTCATGTGGAAGCATATTCATACCTGGTGAAAGTGGGAGTCGTTCCTAGCAACAAGATACAGAAATTGTTCCACAGTACCCCTGATGTGACCAGTCCAAGGTAGATTGCAGACTTTCGGTTAATGCATGTTTTATGTAAGGAGATGGCTTTTAAAAGAAGTAAATCAAGAGCAAGTCTGGTCTCAGTTAGTACACAAGGTGATCCTAACCAGTGAAAAGTTTGAAGGATATGGTGTAAGCAGGTTGTCCTGTTGATCCCTTACTATTAGCAGAAAAATGTCTTGATTATCCAAAGTCCTGTTTTCTTTCTGTTTGGGAAAGAAATCAGGTTCCTATAGATGCCAAGGAATGCCAGCTGAAGCAAGAAGGTTAAAAATAAGTGTAAGATAGAAGCAATGCTTAATTATCAGTAGTAAGACTCTGCCTTAATTCCCTCAGCATACCAGGTTTGGCAGCCTTTCAGCAGTACAGTGTTCACTGTACATATTTGTATGTTTCTGCAGTAGCTTGTGTCACAGTGGATCCCAAGGTGCTGGCGTACCCTAGGCTGCGTGCTTACATACTGTATTGGAGTGCCACGGAGCACAAGCCAAACAAAGTGCAGTGGACAAACCAGTGAAAAGATTTCCATCTCTCAATTACTGTAGTAGCAAACCTAGGTGTGTGTGGGAACTGCAGGCAGGGAGGCTATCTCCTGGGGACTCTTTCTCAGAAATTTAACAAATGTTTGGCTTCTTCCTGTACAACACGTGGAGAATGTGTCAGCACAATCTTGAGCTGCTTAAATCCAGATGGAGGCATTTGCAAAGTGAGAAATTAGATCTAAATTTCCTGATTTCTTTTTCCTTCTCCACATAGATAACTGCAAAACTTTAGCTGGCACAGAAACAACTGCCCCCACAAGCATGCCAAAAGTGAAATCTTAGGTTGGGAATGTCTGTACTGAAAAATGTGTGCTTCTCCATGTCTTTATCTGCAGATAGAGGTGAGGGGAAAAGCATGTAGACTGACCAAATATGTCTGCACACTCTTCAGTAACCATCTGGAAAACTGTTCAGGGAAGTCTTCAGAGAGGGCACTTTAAAAAAGCCCCAAAACTTAAAACACTAAAACACTACCTTTTGTTTTGTGAATTTTTACAGATACTGTAACTTAGCAGCATCATGAAAGACTCGCAGGACATGTTCTTGTCTGTAAGGATTGGTCATATTTGCTAAGTTACTTCTCATGTTAACTAATTTACTATACCTGTAGGTTCATTAATTATTGCCTAGCATAAGTACATTTAAGTACATCCACTCTTCAGTAAACCCTTCTGAGGTCTTGTCCTTGTTGGAGTTCAGATGTATTAATTGCTTGAAGTGACCAAATTGAGTCTTCTCCACCTGCTAAAATGCATCTTCCTTCCTGGCTTAGGTGTGTATCACTGGTGTAAGCAAAGCCTGGTGGGATGAGTCCTGTGACTGGAGACTGTTGGTTACAGGCTCTTCAGAGGGACAGGCAGGACAGATGAGGTGGGGGTGGCATTGTGTATAGCACAATCTCTGGAATGTATTGAGCATGAGTTGGCAATGCCACAGTCGAGAACATCTGGATAAGGGTTAAGGGACAAACAAAGTGGATGTCATTGTGGGAATGTACTATAGGCCACCCAGCCAGGATGATGACACTGATGAATTATCCTTTAAGGATCTAAGAGATATCTCTACATCAACCACCCTTGTCCTTGTGGGGCGCTTCAGCTTGCCAGATATTAACTGGGAGCACCACACAGAAAGTACAAATGGGTCCAGAGGAGTCCTAAAAAACTTGGATGATAACTTCTTGGTATGTGTACTAGGGGAGGCAGCTGAGGAAAGTGCCTTCCTTGATTTGTTCCTTGTCAGCACGGAGGATCTCATGAGTGGAGTGGAGATGAGCAGCCCTGTTGTCCACAGCAACCATGAAGTGATTAAGTTTATAATTTCTGTTGTCAGGAGGAAAATTGCCAGCAAAACCTTAACTCTGTACATGAGTAGAACAAACTTCAGACCGCTCAGGGTACTAGTCAGTAAAGCTCTCTGGGAGACCACTGTTGAAGGTGCTGAGATATTGGCAGCTGCTAGTGGTCTGTTGGTCCAACCCAGGATGCCGCAATCTCCCTAGGGAGAGCGTCCCGCAAGAGACAGCTTTCTAGGAGTCTCCGGCAATCCTCTGGCCACCAGGGAACCTCAGGAAGGGGACAGCCTGTGGCAGCAGGCAACCAGCTCTTAGCAGTGATTTCAGCTTAGTGATTTCAGCTGTGCCTTGTGAGGTAACCCCAGGCTGACTCAGATACAGGAGCTTCGTGTGGCAGTTACACAGAGGCAGCTTTGTTGTCCAGCAACTCTGTGAAGGGAAGGCCAGGGATGAGAGCTCCGTACCTGAACTGGGCACAAGCTGGAGTTTTTATGGGGAAAGCAAGGGTGGTACAAAGGGGGAAGACCAGTGGGTTGCAAACAATCTGCATGGGCACCAAAGCATGGCCGGATCTCACCATGTCCAGGAGGTTTGCTCTATCCAAGGGGCAGTTGAGATAAGCTTATCACAGCCTATTGAAGGGACATCCCTCCAACGGAGAGACCTGGCAAGCTTATCTGCCTCCAGATTGCTGGTCACTTTTTAAGCATCACTTCTAAGGGCACAGGAGCAGGCAGTTCCAAAATGTTTTAAGTCGAGCAGGCAAGAAAGAAGGCTAGCTTGGCTGAGCAGAGATCTGGAGGAAAAGAAAAAAAAAAAAAAAAACGGTATGGCCAATAGAAGCAAGATTGGGCAACATGGGAGAAACAGAGATGCTGCTTGACATTTTAGGGAGAAAATTCCTGTGGCCAGAGCCCAACTGAAGTTGAAGCTGGCCAGAACTGTGGGGAAAAATAAAAAAATTATTTTAAAAAATACATTAATAGCAAAAGGCAGTTAGAAATACCATTGGCCTGTTGCTGCTGAGGAAGGTCACCTCACTAACAGGGACAGAGACAAGACAGGGATGTTTAATACTTTATTGACCTCAGTTTTCAATGCCTTGGGGGGGCCTTGGGGGTCCCAGAACTCAAGGACTGTGATTGTGAAAATAAGAGACTCCCAGCCAACCCTGAGCTTCTGCAGGTTTTGCTGTTCCACCCAAATCCCCTGAAGTCTGTCAGATTCATCCTAGGGTACTGAGCTGGCTGATTTCATTGTGAGACCTCCGTGATGTTTCAGTGGTCTTCAGAGGTGCCAGTCAACTGGAAGCTGGCAAATCAGTTCCAGTTCTTGAGACTGGCAGGAAGGATGAACCTGGTAACTACAGGCCTGTCAGTCTCACTACGGGTAAATTTATGGAGAAGATGATTCTGGGAATTAACGAACAACATCTGATGGACACTGCAGTCACAAGGGGAAAGTCCTGCTTGAAAAACTTGCTTTCCTTTCCTGACAAGGTAACCCACTGAGCTGACCAAGGGAAGCCATTAGGTGTAATCTCTCTTGATTTCAGTAAAGCTTTTGCTGCTGTCTCTCCTAGAATCCTTCTGGACAAACGGTCCAGCACATGGCTGGATAAACACATCATGTGATGGGTGAGCAACCAGCTCATATTTTGGGCACAAAAGGTTCTAGTGAATGGGGTGACATCACACTGGTGACTTGTCACTAGTGGGGTTCTACAGGGCTCCATCCTCAGCCCTGTGCTCTTCAACATCTTCATAAAGGCTTGGACACAGGACTAGATGGGTTACTAAACAAGTTCACAGATGAGACAAAACTGGGAGGAGCTGTTGACTCTCTCAAAGGAAGGTAGGCCCTGCAGAGACCTTGACAAATGAGAGGACTGGGCAGGTACCAACCATATGAAATTCAACAAGGCAAAGTGCCAGATTCTGCACCTGGGATGGGGCAGCCCTGGATGTACAGACTGAGGAATGACAGTCTGGAAAGCAGAAATGAATGCAGGAAAGGGACAACATGGGGGTTGTGGTTGATGACAAGTTGAACATGAGCCAGCAGTGCCCTGGCAGCCAGGAGGACCACCTCCTGTCCTGGGGGGCATCAGGCACAGCATCCCCAGCCAGGCAAGGGAGGGGATTGTCCTGCTCTGCTCTGCACTGGGGCAGCCTCACCTCCAGTGCTGGGGGCAGTTCTGGGTGCCACAAGACAGAAAAGAGATTGAGCTGTTAGAGAGTGTCCAAAGGAGGGCCCGAGGATGGTGAAAGGCCTTGAGGGGAAGCTGTGTGAGGAGTGGCTGAGGGCACTTGGTCTGTTCAGCCTGGAGAAGAGGAGACTGAGGGGAAGCAGAGAGGCAGACACTCATCTCTTCTCTTTGGTGACCATTGACTAGGACCCAAGGGAATGACATAAAACTGCACCATGGGAGGCTTAAGCTGGCTATTAGGAAGAGTTTCTTTACCCAGGTGGTGGTTGGGTACTCGAGCAGGTTGCTCAACGAAGCAGTCACAGTACCAAACCTGCCAGAGCTCAAAAGGCATTTGGACAGTGTTCTCAGGTGCATGGTGTGATTCTTGGGCTTGTCCTGCAGACTTGGACTTTGATGCTTTTTGTGGTTTCCTTCTAATTCAGGATATTCTAGGATTCTATTATTTTTTTACTACACGAGGTTTTTTTGGATGATCATGTGGTGTTGCCTGTCTTACAAAAATGTTTTCTCCAGTTCACATCACTGATTCCACTTAAGAATTTGACAAAAGCGCATGTTTTTTTTCTGTTCCAGATATGAGCAAGACAGTGGTCATGACAGCGGGAGTGAAGATGCCTTCTTTGACTCATCACAGCCTTGCACACTGGTCACCTTGGGCATGAAGAAGTTCTTTATCCCTGTTACACCTGCTGCTCCCAAGGATCCAGCAAGCAGAATCCTTCCCCTGCCGTCATGCTTGGGCATTTGCCTTGACTGTGACAGAGGCAGGGTAGGGTTTTATGATGCAGGCCGTATGAAGTGCCTGTATGAATGTGAGGTGGATTGCTCTGGCATAATGTACCCAGCGTTTGCTCTGATGGGTGGTGCAGCAGTGCATCTTGAGGAAGCTGTCACAGCCAAGTACAGGGAGTACCACGACGACATCTAGTGCAGTCATCTCTGCCTGTTGCTGTTCCGAGATGGAAAATGAAAGAGGAAGAATTATACCTTAGGTTTTAGTCCTGATAAATTATATTCTACCTGTGTGTTGCTCACAAGGCTCTGGCTTGTGATTCTTCAAAAGAGATGATCCAGGTGCTTCCTGCACCAGAGGAATTCTCCTGCCTTTCTTGTGATCTGTGCAATGCTGTTCTCCACAAACTTCTTTTCCTGGGGGAAGCAGGGAAGAAGTCTGACTAGCAACCAAAATTTACTCTTTGGGGTAGAAATCTGCCTTTTATTTAACTTAAATCCTTACACAGTCAGTTTTGTATTTAATGAAGTCAAAGCTGACAGTGGGTGATTGCCATTCTTCTTTTAAGAAATCTGCCTGAATGCCTCTGCAGGGTTAAATGCTGTCCAGTTAAACCCTGAGCACCAGTTGGGCCTTTCAGCAAAAAACAGCATTTAAAAAAATATAATCTAAAAGAGGAAGAAATTACAAATGGTGTTGAACTTTTAAGTTATACTTGGAATGATGAGGGTAAACTTGAATCTGATTGCATGTTGTATACCCTTAATGTGATTGTAAGTTAAAACTCAAGTTCTGACACTTGGTGTCATATAGTTGGTGGCTTAATGGTAAGTTTCTTTATTCTTCCAGGCTTTTACTATAAGCTATCTAAAAGAAAGTGCAATTGTACCTTAAATGTCAGAATTTGGAGTAAAAAATCAGAAATGTTTGCATGTGTGAATAATAGTACCTGGTATTTAGGCAAAAGCAAATGAGTTACTGACATGAGTAATCATATGCGAATTTAAAAAAAAAAATCAGGTATTTCTTTTAATACTTGCTTTTATAGGTTAATTTTTTTATCTAGTAGCAGCTTGGATTTTTCTTAGTAAGAATAAAAAAAATGCACTGGGTTAAGTTTTGAGACCTAATTTCTGCCTTAAAGGATGTCTCCCTTCAAATTTCAGTTCCTCTGATGTTAAAAACTGTATCACATAGTAGTTTTTCACATTGTCACAGAATCATAGAACCATGGAACAGCTTGATTTGGAAGGGACTTTTAAAAACCATCCATTTCCAACCCCCTTTGTCTTGGGCAGGGACCCTTTCCACTAGACCAGGTTGCTCAAAGCTGCATCCAGTCCTTGAACACTTCCAGGTATGGAGCATCCACAGCTTCTCTGGAAAACCTTCTCCAGTGTCTCACCACTCCTATTGTTAGAAATGTCTTCCTTTGTCCTGTCTTGCCAGGCCTTTGTAAAAAGTCTCTCTCTCTCCATCTTTCTTTTAAATCCTTTTTTATGTACTGAAAGGCCATAATAAAGTCTCTCTGGAGCCTTCTCTTCCCCAGGCTGAAGAACTCCATCTCTCACAACATGTCCTCCTTCACAGGAGAGGTGTTCCAGCCCTCTGACAATTTTTGTGCCTCTCTTCTGGAACCGCACTGTTCTGGGGGCCCCAGAGCTGAACACAGTATTCCAGGTGGGGTCTTGATAGAGCAGAGTGGGAGAATCATCTCCCTTGCCATGATGGCCACCAGGCAGCTCATGATGCTTTCTGTGTTGCAAATACACATTGCTGGTTCATGGCCAATTTTTCATTCATCAGGATGCCCCAGTCCTTCTCTACAGAGCTGCTCTCCATCCCCCGGTTTGTATTGATTACCTGGATCCAGGTGCAGGACCTCGTGCTCAGTCTTGGGGAACCTCATGAGATCCACATGAACACTGGTGCCTGTATAGACCCTTTAGGGACACCACTCATTACTGATTTNTTCCAGGTGGGGTCTTGATAGAGCAGAGTGGGAGAATCATCTCCCTTGCCATGATGGCCACCAGGCAGCTCATGATGCTTTCTGTGTTGCAAATACACATTGCTGGTTCATGGCCAATTTTTCATTCATCAGGATGCCCCAGTCCTTCTCTACAGAGCTGCTCTCCATCCCCCGGTTTGTATTGATTACCTGGATCCAGGTGCAGGACCTCGTGCTCAGTCTTGGGGAACCTCATGAGATCCACATGAACACTGGTGCCTGTATAGACCCTTTAGGGACACCACTCATTACTGATTTCTTCTTGGACATTAAGCTGCTGACTGTAGCTATCCAGTCAGTTCCTTATTCACTGAACAGTCCATCCAATTCAGCCCTTCTCTTTCAAGTTTAGAGGTAAGAATGTTGTGGGGGATCCTATCAAAGGCCTTACAGAAGTCCAGGTACATGGTATCTCTTATCTCCCTTATCCACTGGTGCAGTCACCTGGTCACAGAAGACCACTAGGTGAGTCAGGCAGTGTTTGCCCTTGGTGAACTTAATTGGCTGTCCCTGATCACTTTCTTGTCTTCCATAAGGTTTGACCTATCTTCCAGGAGGATCTGTTACATGATCTTACTGGGAATGAAGGTGGATTGCTTCTCTTTATAGAAACCTATGTATAAAAACGTAGGGTGTGTGCACCGCTGACTTACAGAAAAATAAGGATCTAAAGTGAAGGATGTTTCTAATAAGTACTTGGTGCTCTCTAATTTGGGGATATGCTTTCTAATTTGGGGATATGCTTTCTAATTTGGGGATAGTGTTGCATCTTGATGAATGTGTGTGAAGTATGCTTACTGAGTATATGTAAACAGCTGTAGAGCTGTGAAATGGGACCTGAAAATCACAATACAGTTAAGTGAATGTAGGTCATAATGCAAAACGTTTGTGGGCTCTGCTGACTGAACTGTTGTACTGATCTGATCTGGAGTCCACCGTTCCCAGTGTCTTCTCTCCTAAGCCTCTGACTGTACCACTGTTGGAAAAAACTGTCAAAAATGGTTGTCTATGCCAGCGTGAATATGACAGCCCTTCTGGGGCTAGAAAGGCCCAGCAAAGGCAACTTCTTGTCTGGATCTCACCTGCAAATGTTTCCATCTTGATAATGCTGTGTGGAAGTGCGCTCCACAGATTCAGGATGAGCTGTGTGAGAAACACTTTGATGTCCAAGCAGCAGGTGTGAAGCAGGGAGTATCTTTGGGCAATTTCTCCTGCAGGGGAAAAGGCAAATTGTCCCTCACTATATAGTCTTTAGGTAGTTTCTTCTCTTTCACATTGTTATCATCATAGCCTTTCATTTCTATTATTCTCTCCCTTTTCATCCACCCTTTTGCTGGATTGAAGCCATTGCTCTCTTCTTGCCTGCTGAGGCTGATTAAACAGTCTGTCCACAAGACACTGTGTTGTTGTGAAGGATGACAAAGTTTTGTGTTTTCCTTCTTTCTGTAGTCCTAGAGTCATATTTGCCTTTTTTTTTTTGTTTGCTACCTAATATTAGGCTGATGATGAAGCTTCTTCAGCACTGTTTTTCATACAATCCTGATGGTTAGCTGTGCACATAGGGTTTTCCCCACCTGGTGTGCTGTTTTGCATTTGTTTATGTTGATAATGCTTGTTTACCTAATCACTAAGTTCTGGGGGCCTTCTGCAGCTCTTTTGTCACTTCTAGACTTGGATGTTCCTGAGTAGCTTCATTGGTAACAGGAACATGACCATTTTTTTGTTTGTTTGCTTTTCCAGATCTTGGAGCAAACTAAATTGTAGTGACCCTCAGCAGTTCTCTCTCCTGTTAAAATTTTTTGTTCCTTCTCCTTTTTTCCCTCCCTCCAGTATTTATTAAACTGCAAGTCAAGCACTGAAAACTCTTGCATTAGTATACTCTGTTGAGTAGGTGAGTCATGATCTTGAATGTGTGATGCATGTCTTGCAGCAGTCAGACAGACCCAGGAGAAAGGATTCTCACTTCAGTAGCTGTGACTTCTCCCCTTGTATAACTGGCAATGGTCAGTTCATCTGCCAAACCGCGTACCGGCTTAAAGCTGTAGATTGCAGCGCTGAACTTTGTGGGGTTTTTTCCAAACCAAATCTCCTTCCATATACAAATATTTCATTTTTGATGAAACAAAACCTGGTTTGTTTCAGAAAGTGGTCTAAACTAGAGGGTTTATGTCATTTATGTCTCCACATTTCCACATTTAGATTTTTTGTAAGCATCTGTGTTGGTATCACCAGAGCTTTTATTAATTTATAGAAATATTTGTAAATGGAACACTCTACTGCAGATATGAAGAGAGCATCTCAAAGACTCATTAATCTAAAAAGATTATTGGTTTGAGATTATAGAAGTAAGAAATTAAAAATTTAGGAGCTTTTTTTTACTAGAGTTTCAAATCCATTTAAGATGTGTTCTGCTATGCAATTACTTTACTGGACAGAAACTGATGCTACTTTAAACATTTATCTACCTTTTGATATATCTGTTGTATTTATCTCATTCTGAGTTTAAAAATTGATCTGGCTGTTGGTGTTACTTGAATACTTAGTATGCATTCCAGACAGTACTCTTTGGTGCTTACTCCAGCTTATTCAATAAAAAACACACTGTCAAGAGGCACTGACAACACGCTGTGATATTTTTTCCATTACCATGGAAGTGTCAACTTTCAGAAGTACAGTTCAGCAGTACTTGCCTATCCAGATAATTATTTTTTCAAGTTTCTCCTTATGAAACAGCACTTTACAATGTAGACTAAGCTAAAAATGGTGTGGTATTGTGTGGACCTTTGTGCAATATAGCTGTTTGGTGACTATGGTGTGACTTGCAAAGCTCCATGCAGGTGTGAATCATGTAGACACTTTTTAGAAACCTAAAGCTTTAACATAAAGGCCTTGTTTGAAAATATTCTGATATGTAAAAGTGATGTCTTGTTTTGTTTTTTTTTTTTTAAATAAAAGCTGAAATACAGTATCTTAGTAATTTACATTATTACATCCCAGCTCTGAAATACCATGGTTGAAATCATTTTTTATACAATACATGACAGTAGGTGACTTGTGGGGAGAAAGCACTGCTTTGGTTCTCAAGTGTCCCAATATACCAGTACCTGTGATTTTAGGAGGACTAAAGAGTAGTTTGGACTGATGGCCAGGCATTCACTTAAGATGCTGATGTTAGAAATTTGACTGCCTGAGCCTCCCTCCCTACTCAGGGAAGGAATGAACTTGCCTCAGGCATTTCAAGGGAACCTACCCATTCCCTAACAGAGAGAGCAGATGGTGCTTAGCTCTCCAACCTGAACAGCTCTACCGAAAGAGTAGACTGCTTTACTCTGCAATTCTGAAAATTGGTGCCACTGCTTAAATCTGCATTCCTCTGTTTCATTCAGTGTTTACATTTACTGATGCTGTTGTTTGCAGGACGTTTTAAAGTTCCAGCTTCTGGTGGTTGCTGCCTTCAGGCTGGCTGTGTGTGCACCTGCAAGCCACGGAGGCTGTATTCACAGGGAATCTCCATGGGCTGTGCCAGTGCAGTTAAAGCAGCCAATATGGATGTGTATGCTTTAGGAGAGGCAGGCTGACAGTCCTCGGAAAAGCAGGAGTATTGAAACCAAGAGCAGTATTCTTCTGAATTTTCACAGAATCACAGAATAGTTAAGGTGGGAAGGGACCTCTGGAGATCATCTAGTCCAACATCCCTGCCAAGGCAGCGTTGCTGTCATGGTTTAGGAATGGTATTCCTCAATTAAATGTTCCTATGGAAACACCCCATACATGTGCTACTTTCTCCCTTCCTTCCCCCCTGTTGCAGGATGGAGAGGAGAACTGGAGGCACGGAGAGGTAAAGATGACAGGTTGAGATAAGGAGAATTTACTAGAAACAGCAATGAAATGAGAAAATGACAGCAACAACAGCGATACTAATAGGAGAGTGTACAAGACAGATGAATAATTGACATAGGATTGCTCAGCATCTGGAACCCAGCACCACCTGAGGGCACATCCCATACACCTTGGTAAAAAATCCTATGCCCCTCTGTCCCCTCTGTGCAGGGTGTGAGCTGCTATAGAATAACCTGGCTGTGCCCCTCCTGGCCGCGGCAAAAGTTAACTCTGCCCTGGGCAGAACCAGGACATTGACCTAGAGCCAGGGAGAATGGGAGCACATTGAGGTGGGTTTAGAGTGTCTCCACTGAAGGAAACTCCATGACCTCTCTGGGCAGCCTGTACTTTCCCACTCTCACAGTTTGAAGTTCTTCCTCATGTTGACATGGAACTTGTTTGATTTTATAGCCATTATTCCTTGTCCTGTCACTGGGCACCACTGAAAAGAGTCTGGCACCATCCCCTTGGCATTCACATTGCATTCATGAGGTCCCCTCTCAGTCTTCTCTACTCTGAACTAAACAGGTCCAGCTCCCGCAGTCTCTCCTTGTGAGAGACATCCCCCAGACCCTTAATCATCTTTGTGGCTCCTGCTGAACCCTCTGCAGCAGCTGCTTGTCTCTCTTGTACTGAGGACTCCAGAACTGGACACAGCACTCCAGATGTGGCCTGACTAGGGCTGAATAGAGGGGCAGGATTACCTCCTTATCAACCTGCTGGCCACACTCTTCCCAATGCAGCCCAGGATCCCACTGGCCCTCCTGGCCACAGGGCACTGCCAGCTCATGGTCAGCTTGTCATACACAAAGATTCCCCAGATCCTTCTCCACAGGGCTGCTCTCCTCACAGTAGGTCAGCCCTTAACCTGCACCAATACTTGGGGTTATTCCTCCCCATTTGCAGTAGGGGTTATTCCTCCCCAGCGTCAGAACCCTACACGTGCCCTTGCTGAACCTCACGCAGTTTGTCTTCACCCGACTCTCCAGCCTGCCAAGGACTCATTGAATGGCAGAACAACCTTCTGATGTATCAGCCCCAGTTTCATATCATCAGCAAGCTTGTTGAGGGTGCATTCTTTGTCCAGATCATTGATAAAAAAGTTGAACAAGGCTGGACCCAGTACTGATCCCTGGGGAATGCTACTGACCACAGGCCTCCAACTGGATTCTACTCTGCTGCCCCTCTGAGCTCTGCTGTTCAGCCAGTTATTGATCCAGTTCACTGCCAATTCCCCTCATGCACATTTCCCGAGCATACGTACAAGGGTGTTAGGGGAGATAGTGTCAAAAGCTTTGAAGCCAAGGTAGACAACATCCACTGCTCTCCCCTCATTAGCCTAACCTGCCATGCCATCACAGAAGGCTATCAGACTGGTCAAGCATGACTTCTCCTCTTGATCACTTTCTTTTCTTTTACATGCTTGGTGATGATTTCTAGAATGATCTGTTCCACCACTTTTTCAGGGAGGGAGGTGAAGCTGATGGGCTGGTAGTTTCCTGTGTACTCCCTTTTTGAAGATGGCGTTAACATTTGCCTTCCTCCAGTTATTAGGTGCTATTCCTGTTATCCATGATTTTTCAAAGATGGTGGAGAGTGTCTTAGCAATGATATCTGCCAGCTCCCTCAGCTCCCAACCCTCTTTGTCCACAGGGGAATCTTCCTCTCTCGAGCCTTCCTCTCTTAGCCCTGAGGTCGGGGATTCCTGAGAGCTGGTCTCAGCAGTAAAGACTGAGGCAAAGAAGGTACCCCTGTGTCTTCTGTCACCAGGACACCCATCTAGTTCAGCAGTGGCCCCATGTTTTCCATAATGTTCCTTTTGCTGCTGATGTCCTTGCAGAAACCCTTCTTGTTGTCCTTGATATCCCTTGCCAGACTCAGTTCCAAGTAGACCTTGGCTTTCCTTGTTGCATCCGTGCATACTCTGATGATGTTCCTATAGTTCTCCTGTGTGGCCTGTCCCTTTTCCCACATACCATAAATTGCTTTTTTCAGTTTGAGATTTACTAGAAGCTTCATGCTTATCTATTCAGGTCTCCTGGCCACTTTGCTTGAATTCTTTGTCATGGGGATAAGCTGGCCTTGAGCTTGGAGGAAATGATGCTTGAATATTGACCAGCTCTCTTGGACCCCCTTATATTCTAGAGCCCAACCCATGCTCTTTTCTGAAGAGGCTGAAGTTAGCTCTCTGGAAGATCAGGGCTCTAGTCCTTGGTGCTTTGCTTCTTCCACATAGGATTCTAAAAGTTCCACCATCTCATGGTCATTACAGCCAAGATTGCCCCTAGTCTTCTTATCTTTGAGCAGTCCCTCCTGATTTGTGAGTAAAAGGTCCAGCAACACCCCTTTCCTTCTTGACTCCTCCTCCACTTCTGTCAAAAGGTTACCATCAATGATCAGATTCCTGGACTGCGTGTGCTAAGCCATATGGTGCGCCTCAAACAGTATCAGGGTGGTTGAATTTCCCCAGGCTAAGCAGGGTCTGTGACCATGAGGCTGCTTGCAGCTGTCCACAGAGAGCCTCATCAACTTCCTTCTCCTGATCAGGTGGCCTGCAGCAAACACCCTCAACAGTGTCACCCATATTAGCCTGTCCCTTAAATCTTACCCATAAACTCTTAACTTGTTCATCTGCCCCTGGACAGAGCTCAATACATTCCCAGTGCTCTCCCACTTACGGAGCAATGTCACCACCTCTCCTCACTGACCTGTTCTTTCTGTGAAGTACACAGCTACCCATGACAACATTCCATCATGTGAGCAGGGAGATCATGGCCCTGCGACCACACACAGGGTTCTAGTTCTTTATTAATCCCCATGCTGCATGCATTTGTGTACAGGCATTTCAGAGAGGTAATCAAGCATCCAGGTTCCCTGGAAGGGGGGCATAAGAAGATTTACCATAGCCATACACACCCTTGATGTTGCCCTATTGTTGTCATCCTGAGGAGCAGCCAAGGAACATCAGTTGCTGCACTGGGTGACATGACCTACTCCCCAGGAGGAAGCAGTGGCAGAAGCATTGCCACTTTGGACGAAAGGCATCCCCTCCCCCCGAGTCCTTCTCTCTAAAGCCTGTCTCACCCAACTGGCCAGCCTGATGCTTGCCCTTTTTAGACAGGGTGTTCCCATTCCTGCCTAATAGGTTACCATCATCAAAGTACAACCCATTGTCGTAAAAGCCAATGTCACAAAGCCAGATTTTTATCTGCACTACGCATCTGCGTCCGGCTGTCTCTATTTCTCCAGCTGTTATAATAGATGGGAAGAGGACTTGGGTGCTGGTATTTTCTGCCTGCCTCACCAGGGCTTTACAGTCTTCTTTGATCCTGCCCATTTTTTGGCTTGCAGTCTCATTTGCACCCACATGAAAAAGTAGTAGCAGGTAGTAGCCCACGTTCTTCACAAGCTGGAGTGCTCTCTTGGCAACATCATGGATGTTATCCCCCAGCAGGCAGCACAGATCTCCTGCCTCTCTATCTGGCTGGCAGATGAGGGCCACTGTGTCCCTTTAATAGAGAGCTGCCCACTGTAAGTAAGCTTTTGAGTTGGCTGCCATTCTCTAGAGTATGTTGTTCAAAGGTATAAATGACAGGTTTGTTTTTTGATTAGAATATAGTAAAACAGACAGAAGAGTGTCTGAGGAAGCACTTGAAAAGGGCTGTGAAGAATATTCTGAGTATGCCACTAGCACATGAATGCAGAGCTGTCTGGTGCTTCCCAGGGTGTATGCCATCAGGGGAAACCTGAGATGGTTCGTGGTCTTTGGCTCAGCTCCTGCTCAGCACCAAGTGTCTGAAAGCCTATTTTGAGGTTCAGAAGAACAAATGGTGCATCTGTGTGAGAGAGAATTTCAGTTTGCACTGGAGTCTCAAATTAGAAAGAAGTGGCTTTGAGTTGGCCTGAAGGATATTTCTAGCTCCTTGGCAAAATAGTAAGGCTTTTTGTGTATTTATTGCCTAACTATAAACATTGCACTGAGCAAATCCAACTTAGCCTGAAAGGATCCATTTGTTTTAGCAAGCCTGCCTGGTTTGACAGCCTTAGTCCTTGTTCTTAACCCTTTTATTCTTCCTGTCTCCAAGAAGACATTTGCATGGGAGAAGTGGGGGGCTCAAACACTCTAAAAAATACTTCTCTCAAAAATTAATTTTTTCCAGTCTGTTAATTAAATCTTCCTCTCTTTTGCTCTATCATACCCATATCAGCTCGACTTTCATGCAGCTAGTGGGTTTCCTGCCCTTTTTCTCAGACCTGAAAACAACTATAGCTGCAGTATCCACTGCTCCTCTGTTCACTCTGATGAAGAAAGGAAGAAAAAAATTATACAGAGCTGCATTTAAACTATCAGATGTAGGTGGAGAGAAAGTGCTCAGGTAGAACAGAAAACTTCCAACTTGGTAGAAAAAAAGAGGGAAAAAAAGAAAAAATAATTTCAGAAGACAGGAAAAATAACTGTTCTCTTCCTTGAACTCTATGAGTGACCATTCCGCATGGGAGGTTGAGCAGGGAAGGGAACCAGGCAGGCAGAGCAGTCTCCCACCGGTGCTGCTAAACATGGACAACCCACAGAACAACTTGGCATATTGTCCAGAACTGTTTCTGGGGTTGGTAACCCACTGCAGCCTGGTGGGCTAAAACAGGGGAATGTTCACTTTCTTCCTATATGGTATAATATGCAAATGACTTTGTTTCTGCCCAAACTTGCATAAAAAGATTATCTATTATATTTAAACTCTGTATTAGTTGATTTAAAAGACATCCATCTCCGACGAAAAATGTTGTCTCCATAGCTGTCCATCTTTTCTTAAAAGAGAACTGTGGTATAACTTTTAAGGGTAGAATTTATAGCAATGCAGTTTAAGTGAGTCATCATACTTTGTGCTATATAGAATGCCACAAAAACACCATAACTAAACTGGTGGAAGAAAAAAGCTTCTTTTGAAAAATAATCTCATAAATAATAATAATCTCCTTCAAAACCAAGGTAAGCAATGAATGATGATTAAGAAATGAGAACTCATTTGAGAAGTCATTTCGTAATGAAATTGCAGAGATTTGAACTACTTACTTGGCTAGGGAAAACATTTAATTCCATTTCTCACAGAACCTACCTATATATAGACATCTCGGATGTATGTGTTTGTATTTGTGCCTAAGTGCATGTATCTTTTTTTCTGGAAAGTTACTTGACTAATCATGACATATTTAGGAAGGTCAGAACCTGGGAGGGCACAGGGTGAAGGGACTGTTTACTGAGACAGAAGGAGCTGGGTCAGTGCTGGTGGTGCATGCTCGCTACCTGTGAACATTAAGCCAGAAGATGAGAAGATCTGGCACTGTACCCCAGCGGAGCTGACAGGATTACTTTCCCTCAGTTTTTTACTCACCCAACCTCTAGCCAACACAAATATTTTCATTCTCCCTCCCTGCCTCTTCTTGGTACTTACAATACGACTCCAAACTTGGGAATGTTAGGGAGCACCTTTCAAGCCCAATTCCTGTATTTTACCGTGGCAGAAATTCTCTGGCCACGTCCACAGGATGCCCATTCAGGGTTTGGAAGAAGCTTTCTTTATGGACTGCCTGGGAGCTAACTAGCACAGGAAGCAGGTTTTCCACAGGCATTTCAGGCTTGAGCTGAATTTTCCTATTAGAAAAAATCCTTCTTTTCCTCTTTACAAGATGCTCTAAATGGTAACTCCTGATACTCCAGGGTATTTACACAGGTGTGAATTCATTCATGCTGGTTTTATTTTGACTTTTTCCTGTCTCACAGGGAAACAGGCAAACCTTTACACAAAGTAAATGTAACCCAAAGTGTTGATTTATCTTTTTTCGAAATGAAAATAGAGTCTTTTTAGGGAGGTATTGAGACAGAAAAATAAGGATGAAAAAGGATAAGACTGGGACTTAATATGAGAAAAAAATCATGTATAGTACCAGGTTTGTACTATTTTAATTTTGTTTCAGAGCACTTTGTTTTTTCCAGACATAAAAAAGGATGAGAAATGTATTTTCAACACCCTAGAGAGAAAAGCATGTACCGGTAAGATTTTTCTCTGCAAATTCTATTTGTTCTCCAAATACCTCAATTCCCTTGCAAATTCATAGTTTTTAGGGTTTTTTTTTAACCTTACGCAGTTTGTATTTTGTCAGGCTGCATGGAGGCAGGCTGGTCAGCTCTAAGACCCTTCCAATTCCCCATGCACTAGCCAGGCACAGCACCCACAGTGGTGCATCACTGCTGCAATCGAAGGGCAGCAGCACACAGCAGGCAGATTCGTGCTATAAACACATTCAAGGGTAACTGAGTGTGAGTTTGTGAGCGCCCCTTTTGTGACGTGCAGTGTGACCAGCGAGTACAACAGGACACTTCATCGTGTTGAGCCTTTTTGTGGGGCCCTGACACGTTTTTTCTGTTGGGTCTCACATGCTGGTTTTGGAGCAGAGTGAGCAGATGTCCTGGCTGCTCATGCTCAGCTGTTGTCCATGTGGGGGGATGGCCACTGTCCCTCAGAGTTTCAGCTCTCCCTGCTCAGGGGTCTGGCACCCCTTTGTCTGCACTAACATTGAGGTTTTGCCAGTTTATGGAAACTCCCCAAGGTGCCCTGGCATGACCCTCTGCTCCAGGACATGCCTGCCCGGGCCAGGTCTAGTAAAGCCAGTTGTTTATATTGGTAAGCCTGGAACACGTAATAGGGCAGCAAGGAAGAAATGTTGAAACATTTTTAAGAACACATAGTCAACACATACTGAGGGATAAGTAGAAACAAAAATAGTTAGGAGAGATGGGCTGTCTGGTTTCACAGCAGCCATCGGCAATATTCCTGGGAGACAGGCTGAGCCTTCTTTGTTCTGCTTCAGGTACAGTCAAGGTGTGCTTTGCGGTACAATCTGCAATCTCACAAGTACCCATTCACTTCTCAAGATTTAGAGTTGTGGGAAGTGCTCTTTGACTTGGGACCAAACAAGGCTTTAAGTGTATTTCCCAGTGCTGCTGTTAGCACTGGGTTGTCCTCAACAGAGCACACAAGAAATGCAAAGGCACAAGGGCTGGCTGCTTTGAAGTAAATCTGGGAAATTGTTGTTCTCCTTTGAAATGCAAACCCAATGGCAAAGCCACTGCCTTTCTGCCACCTTTGTTATGGCACATACAATGCAAATGTATGCTACAGAGTGACAATCAAAAGGCTTTGAGAAGCAAAGGATGAGAGAAGTCATAATCTTATTTTCCACAGTTGTTAGGCTAAGCAATACACAGCCTGTTGAAATAGAGTTCAACATGTAGGTTTGCAGAGACTAACTTGTTGAAAATTAAGTTAAAATCTCACCTCTCCTCAGAGTGACGTAGTGGATGATTATACTGTGTTTCACTGTTCCCATCAATATGTTGATATTTGCAATGTTTCTGCTGTAAGAAATTGAGGTTTGGCTTTGTCAGCTTCTACACTGAGAAATCTGCTCAAAGTTCTTAAGTTGTCACTAGGGAATTTGAGTATCTAGTCCCTTATTCTTCAAAACTGTTATATTTTCATTCAATACTGGAAAGCAATAGGCAGAAGCTGTAAATTAGTGCCTTTCCCTGTTTTTCTAAGGTAGTGCATTGCCATTTTCCTGAGGAAAGGAAGCAGTAAAGTTTGCTACAGGAGGACCAGAGTCCATTTTCTGGGCTCCTGGCAGTGTTGTTGCCCACTGCACGTTGCACATAGAAGTTGCAGACCTCTGCCTGGTTGTTTTTTCACTACCATTTTCACTTCCAGTCTGAAGTTAGTAAGGGGCAGAGCTGTCCATGCTGGGCAAGAAGGATTATACTGTGTGCCTTCCCAGAGCATCTGTGCGACAGATACGTGGGATAAATTATGAGAAGAAGATTAGGCAAGAATACATGGGAATCTCTTCTGCAACAGTACCTGTGGGGCCCTGCCTGTGTCCTGGCCATGGCATGGCTGGCCAGCAGTTGAGGGGCACTGCTGGACCAGGGCCAGCAACCCCTTCTGAAGGGCCACCTGGTGATCCAGAGGAAGGCTGTGGATTTGCGCAGATAAGCAGCCAAGGTTTAGATATGTCTCCTTTCTATAGGAGAAACCATAATGCCACAGAGAAAAATTGGATTAGATCATGTAAAGGCCAAGGAACATGTATTTCTACTTGGAGTGCCATGAAAAGAGGCTGAGATAAGAAAGGGGAAAGTTGTAAAGATGATACTGGCTTGAATGTAAAACCTGCAGTTGAAATTTATATGCTGCCCTGCTCAAAGTCAGTTATGGGATTGCTGCAGGTGGTACAGCTACAGAAGTATCCATATGTGTTGTATGCACAGAGGAAGCTTTCTGTTAGGGGGTTTTGCAGTGCAGACCAATATAAATTCACTACTATAAAGGCAAAGCATTTCTAAATGTCAGCGAGGATAAAAAGAAAAAAGTACTTAGAAGGTCAAAATCCAACTATCTGAATAGCCTGTGCCAAGGAATGTCTGATCTCAAGCACCCACAGTAGCAATCAGTTAAAAACTCTGTTGCTTTAGAGCATAAGATATTTGCTTCAACTTCAGTGTGTATGACCATCCATTTGGATGAGTTATGTGAGGTTTTAGGAAAGTGACCCTTGCAGTGACTTTGGAGGGAGTCATGTGAACAAAGCTTGTGGCCCAAAATGGCTCTTGCTGAGGAGCACTCCCGAAATGAAATCCTACCATAACCAGGTATTCCAAACTGTGATTTAAGGGACCCAGTCAAAGACCAAGAATGCGCAGTGCTAGGTCTGTAAGCGTAGTAGGAATTCCTGTCTAGCAGCAAGGGGTGGCAATCGTATCTATTGACTCAGAGAATGAATCACAGAATGAATGACTAGGCTGGAAGAGATCTCCAAGATCATCGAGTCCAACCCTAACACCTCAACTTAGACTGTGGCACCGGGTGCCACGTCCAGTCTTTCTTTAATCACATCCAGGGATGGTGACTGCACCACCTCCCCGGGCAGGCCGTTCCAGTACTTTATTATACTTTCCGTGAATTCTTGCCGACTCAACCCCGTGCCCAAAGAACTCCCAACCAAACAAACCACAACACGAAACAGAAGGAAACAAACCAAACCAAGAAAACCCCCAAGCGACAAACCCCGCCGCGAGCACAAACAAGCAAAGCAAAGCAAAGCGAACACATGAACGGAAGCCGTGGCGCAGTGGCGCGGCGCTGCCTGCAGAGGGCAGCACGGCACCGAGCGGGGACAGCGCGGGAACGCTCCCGGGCCGGCAGCGCAGGGCGCGCCCATGGGATGGATCTTCTGCCAAGGGGAAATACGCGCCTCCACCTCCCAGGAATACGGCCGGGGCACCCCAGCGCAGAGCGGCTGCAGCGCTCGCGAGCGGCAGCAGAGGAACTGGCTTGCCAAGTCTCACCCATGCGCTCGCTTCCCCAGTCCCTTTGGAAGTACTTGGGAGTCCTGCAGCCCCTCCAGGAAGGGAGAAGTAGAAGTGCTTTGCCAGCAGGTTCCCACACAGAGAGAAAGACAAGCAAAGGCAAAGTCAACGCTGGATTGCCAGAGAGCTGCTGAGTCTTTGCTTGCCCAGGTTTCCCATGAAGAACTGCGAGAAGTGAATCTGTGATCTCTGACACTGGCAGAGCTGGGCACTGTCCTGGTGTGGTCAGCTGTGGCCATCTAGATGTGACAGGAGATGCAGGATTACCATCCCTCCACTGGTGCTAAGACAACTGCTGCAAAGTGCAAGAGCAAATTGCAGGTGTATGCACTAGGTAGGCATTAGGTACTAGGCAGGATATACAACATGCATTTTGCAGGGGTAAAAATCTGCTGCTGATAAAAATCAACCTACTAGTTGATATAAGTAAAAGAGGTTTCGAAGGCTAGCCAACAGGCAAGCCTTCTGTCTATAAGACAGATGTGAAATGAAATATAACTGAGGAAAAAGCATATGTGTTCACTTGGCAGTGGTGAGGATCAGGCCTATGTACAGAAAAAGAGATTTCTGCATGCATTTGGTTAATGCATCTACCAAATATGCTTCAGAGATTTACACTTCTGATCTCTTTAGAAATACCAGATGCATTCACCTTGTGCCACCATCGCAGGAACAACTGAAATGGGAGTGCTGCACTGGGCACTAAGTCTGTTTTCTTGACTGCTGGATCAGCAAGTGAGGGAGTGCTTGTGTGAGTACACGAGCCAACCAAAACAATTACGCACCTTTTCTCTTCCTGAAAGAGTGCTGAGTTCCAGGCATGCTTTTGAAACACCTTTTTTTTTCACTTAAGATTGAATTTGAACAGGTGCCTACTACCTTCCCTTCTGCATCCTTCCCACGCTCGTAGCTGAGAGACAGGGTGGTGTTCCCAGTGCCAATGCAACGCCTACCCACTGCCTTTGTTCCCCTGTCCCTGTGCAGGGGGACAATATGGTCTGTGGGCAGCAAGTCGCCCCAGGTGAGACGAAGCAGAGCCTTCCTCTGGCTGAGCTCTGGTTGTCTCAGCTGGAGGCTGTTCTTGGCATATGTTCACCACATTCCCAGAAGGACGTACAGCTTGTTCTAATACTGAGCGCTCAATTTGCAGGCACTTTGTGTCTGAGACTATAAATAATTGTAAAACTAAAGGACTTGGAGAAGATCGCACTACAATTTCTTAATCTGGTAAGGAAACCGTAGGTGGAAAAGGACATAACACCCATTTGCACAACAGGCTTCTCAGTCTAGAGTGTTATGAATAAAACTCTAATGTTATTCCCTTTACTATTTACCCCATTGATTAAGCTTATTGTTCTTGTTAAAGCACCTGTTTGTTGTTATGTACCCCATCTTCTTTTGGTATGTACTCTGTTACCCTTGTTAAGTATCCTGTTGTTCTCGTTATACCTCGTTATTCCTCGTTATTCTTATTGTCTTTGCTATTTGCTCCTGGTACAATTGTACGTGCCAGTTCTGTCCCTGCGCCCCTCCTGCCGTCAGGGAGTGCCTCCACTGCTCCCCAGAATGGCACCTGAGGGGGAAGTGATGTAAGCATTCATACGCAAATTAAGGAGACCTTCAACGGGAGTGAAAATCAACCCCTGAAATAATGAGCCTGATATAAGCGTTTAAAATGTTACTTGGGTTGTATTGGGGCTGAGTCTAATATGGCACATCCAGTTCCTCCTCCTGTTCACCCCGTCATGTCTCCCATTCCACCACCAACTTCTCCTAAAATATCTCTAGCCAAAACCCCCAAGAGTCCAGAGAATAACCCGATCCCTCTTAATAAAGCCACGGGGACCCTTTTCCACAAACTCCTCTGTTAAGAGTCAAGATCTCCCTCCTACACCTGCAGTGGTTCCGCTACCCCCTCGATCTTCCCCTAGCCATGCTCGGAGTGTAGAGACACTGTCAACTCCTGTTACCATTCATCTACCTCCCTCGACTGGTACCATACCTAATCCTATTTGTCTACCTTCCTTGAATGCAGCTCCTCCTGAGAACTTTCCTTTGGTATTTCCTACCACTTTACCAGCAGTGTCCCCCAACACTAAGGTGGTTTTCTTTCCCTCCCCCACTAATGTCACATTACCTATTCCCGATTGGGAGAGTGTCACCCTCTGATAATACCACCTCTTCTAACTCTATCCCCGCTGTTCCCCAACCAGGTAGCAGTCCTGCTCAAGGGATAAGGTACACACTAGCCAAAAGCCTCATCAAAAATATCTTCCCAAGCAACCAAAGCAAATATGGCTCTGTGATAGCCCTCCCCTATTTGTCCAGGCTGGCACGCAGTGAGTCAAAACCGATCCCAGTTTTTAAGTTTTGAAGCCTTCACGAACCTCAGTGAAGAGACACAGCCTGGGAATGACCCTCTAGACAACTGAGCCAGACGAGAGGCATTCCTTGGAATCCCCTGAGGTGGGAAGCCCCAGCTCTCCCTTTCACCAACAAAGCTGCATGGAACCTCCTCCTCTCTAACTTAGAGATTCACTGAGAAGACAACACCACTAGGCAGCAGAGCCAAAGGTGCTCTCACTCTCCACCTGGAGAGGGTGCTCCCGCGGATCCCATGAGGACTGGAACCCCCAGCTCTCCCGACGAACACAACAAAGCTGCAAGAGACCTCCTCCTCGGAGCCAAACACAGGGAGCAGCGGCAGCAGGCACAACCCCACGGGCCCCCTTACCCAAAGCTTATCTTGGAAGAAGGGATTCTTTTCCCTGCCCTTGTTTTTATCACAGCATCCTGACTCCCCATTAGTTCATGTGTTTTATCTGCTTTTTGCATCTTTATCCATTTTTTTCATGGCCTGTTATGTCAGCCCTGCTTAGTAGCATCACAGATTTATCCTACATTTAGCCCAAAACTTGTAGTCATTTTTTCCTCCCTGACATTTGCACACTGGTTTCTCTGAATCATCTGTGCTCTGTAAGGATTGTGCAGTCAGGGCTATGTCATGATTAAGTTAAGAAGAAACTGTCTCAGGTCAAGGCTGTTAAGTCACTTTTTCTGTGAAGAGCAGGGATGTAATACTGCATTACAGTTTTAAGCAGCAAGGCTGATTTAAGATGCTTCTGACCACACTGCCACCAGCTGCCTGATGGCTTTTTTCACACCCCCAGCCAACGTTTTTTAAAAGGAGAGTGACTGATACTGCATGGGTGAGAATGAGCAACATGAACTGGGAAAGGGTGAAAAACTTTGGCGATTAAACCACGTTATGAAAATGTAACATACAATGATGAGCTAGGTACTCTGTAATCAAGTACCAGAAAAGGCATACAGTGATTTCTGATCTATTCATTTTTTTTTGCACAATTTATGCACATCTTTTCTGCTTGTTTTTGATGTTATAAATGGAGACAACTCTCCATTGGTTTTACATTAAAAAATTAATTTATTACATTAACAGATTCATTTAAAAAAATATTAGTTATCAAAAATCAAAAAAATCAGCAGTCTGGGAACACAGTGATCAGAGACACTTAGAGCTGAACCGGCTTGGTGCCTCAGAACAGAAATCCTGCAGTGCTGGGTTTGCTTCAGCTAGCCCAAAGCAAGAATCATTCACAGGGTCTCGCAAGCCGGGCTCTGGCCTCAAATCTGCAACACCACACTCCACTACCCACGACTCCAAAGCAGAAAAAGCAGCAGGGGTGCGTGTGCAGGCACTTTTAAACCTCTGGCCCCTCCTAGGACCGCCCACCGGCCAGCTCCCCAAGGTCCAAATTCATTGGGGCAGAGCTCCAGGGAGTCATTCTCTTGGTCCAATGGCTCGCTGCTACCAGGGCACAGTTTTGGGGCGATGTCACTGGTTTTTAAAGGCGGGAAAAATCCTCATTAAAATTCATGTTGTCATGGAGCCAAGTTGCAGCCCAACCGGCCAGGGGCTAAAAGTAGTCTGTGGGCTGCTTTTTCCTAGGTTCTCCTGACAAAGCCTTCTGGAATGAGAATGCTTACAAACACTATATTAAACTTAAAAACTGAGATTTAGGAAGAAAAATCCCACTAACAACATTAGGCATAACAAGTGAAAACTTCTTTAACAATTTTTCGGTCTTTAACAAAGCCAAATAAACTCTTAATCAATCTCTCAGTGACCAAACTTACAGAAAACAGGATTTTGGAATTTTTGCTATACCAAGCAGCATCTTTAATAACTTTTTCTGATTGTTTTTAATCACTTAAACGTGCAAAACCCAGTTTCCTTAACTTTGTGCATAACATTGGAGTTTAAGCAATGCTGTCAGGTTTGTGGAATTCTCTCATTGTTATGCTGTAATTTAACTAGATTTTCAGATAGTCACACTAGGAAGCCTACTGGGAGCCTGGGCACTAGAGATTGGCACTGGTTTCCAGAGTAGAGTCCCCTCTGAAGTTTGGAAACCTTATTTTATTAAAAATAGGTATTTACATATTACTCAATATATTGGGAATGATTTTATTCCCAAAACTGCTTCTATAGGTGCTTTGAAAGTTTCCTGTGGCAGTGTTTTTTAGAAATGTATTTGCTTACTCTTTTGATGTGCTGATGCCAGCCCATCAAATACTGGAGAGCTTGGTTACAGTTTTATGCCTGCTTCTGAATCAGGGTCCAGCATAGGATTTCCTCCACAGATGGCTGAGTAGTTATTTTATGTTGAGAAGTGTAACTAAAATAATCCTGATAGGGTGGCAAGAGAGGACAGAAACTCTGGAGGCTCCTACGTAAGGAATCCTGCCTATCCATGTAAATACTGGTAAACTGAGGCAGCTGGTTCCTGGGAGCAGCGGCAGTGGAGTGGATGCGTGAGTGCTGGCTGGCCAAAGCTGGCTGCAGGATGCCAGCCTGTCGGGGAAGGACTGCCTGAGCACAAGACAGTGATGGTCATGTAAAAGGGCTCTGGGGAGCCTGGCAGTGACAGTCAGTGTCATCCAGCAGAGGTTTTTCACTTTCCATAGAGAGGAAAGTTCATATAGTGTGCGTTGTGTGTGATGCAGGGGTAAACAACAGAAAAATCCAGTGAGTTTGACCTCTAACATCCCAGTCTGTGACTTTGCATAGAAATGTGGGGTTTGTTTTTCAGGGCAGTTCTGAGATCCACATATTTTCACATGCATAAATCACTTAAGTGGGACCTTGCAGCCAGAAAGCAGCAGGAAACAACAAATGCTGGGTCAAGTTCCAAATTTGCTTACACATTTGCAGAGATTGTACATAAATGTAGGCATTTAATACAACAAACACCTTTTGCTTTTTTGTGAGGGCAGGAGCATATAACTTCACACATCTCAATCTGTGAGATGTATTTTTTTCTTGGATGTTTATAAATATACCTTCATAATGGTCCTTTTTAAAGAAATTGCTTTCTTTAGCAATTAGGGCTATTTGCTATCATTCACTTAACTTTGGAAAATTCTGATTCCAGACTGATAAGCAAAGGAAACTTAAAAAATACTACGTTATTTCTTTGCTTCAGGAGATGATATTATCACAGTTACTGCTTAGTGAAGGTAGCTGGTAAAAGGAATAAAAGTGGATATTTTTAAAAAGTTCTTGCATCGTGAAACTTCGGTGTTTGTTTGAATAGCAATGAAGTGTCTCAACATCAGTGTTTTTTCCAAAAAATGATTTCATGAAGATGTTGATGTTTTTGAAGGACAAACACACAACTGATTCCAGTCAGTTTCTTAATGAGTATATTCACAGTTCAAATACAAGGGATTGTATTTCAGGTTACACAAACACTAGATTGTAATCCCATGATCAAGTACCTGTGTGCCAGGCACTAACTGTGCTCAGTGTTTTCAGTCACTGTATCTTAGCCACTTAGTGTTTTGTTGATGAACTTAGCAAGGTATCTGTTGGCGCCTTTTTAGTAAGGTGAATGATTTATGGTTAGAGCAAGATGCATGGGATGGGGACATTTGCTTTGCTAAAATGTCTTTTTAAGTATTTTTCTTTTCTGGGGTGATTTTTCTTTGTAAAAAACTGGAGGCTGAAATGCTTCTTCATGTTGCTGTACTTTCAGCTTGGATAATAACTATTTAAGCTTCTCTGTTAGTTGTGGCCCTAACTAATGCCTTCTCTATGAGGAGTGATGGAAAAAATTGTTGTACTTTCATGATTAGGCTTGTACCCTTATTTCCCCACCTTGGAGGGTCCTGTGATATCATTCCTCAGTAGGTTTCCCCTGGCAGTGGAAGTGACAGTTCCTTCCTTGTAGCTATCCATGCTATAATGCAATGCTTACTCAGGTCTTTGTGCAGCTCTGCAAAGGACTTCCTCAGACTTAAGGCTGATCTACAAAGCTTCCTGTAATGTTCAGAATATGCCTAAAATTCAGTACCTGCAGTCATAATGGCCAAATTCAGCTGGTGGTGGAGCCATCAACTCACCTGAGTTTTTTACTGCTAACTGGGGGGGAAATTCTCCCATAGAAGTAGAGAGTACTGTAGTGAGGAAGGGAAGTGCTCCCTGTTGCTATTGATGTAGCCCATGAGTTCCAGGGACCACAGGGCATTCCTGGTCTGCCAGTATGCCTGTCAACCAGAAGGAGTTAGTCAAGGGGGGAGACCAAAAAATTTGGTCAACAGTCTCATTAGAGGAGGCAGACTCCTCTAGTGCACAGTGCTGAGTCACCCTCTCCATTTGAGATGTTTGATTTGTTTGCTTTGATTATTTTCTGAAAAATGACTTGAACACACAAAGGGTGCTCAGGGCAATGGCAGTTTTTAAGCTGTGTATTTGTGCCATGACACTGAGAAGAAGTAGTGCTTACTTTGATGGTTAAAAGAACAGTAATTCATGAGATACAAAGAGCTGTGTCCACTTACAACAATAGTGAATTTGTTCCTGTTTTATTGATGACTCTGCATGGCAGATCTTCAGTTTGGGTGTTGATGTTCTCTTTAGATTTGTCAGTACTTTGGGGCTCTTTTTTTAAGTGCAGAAAAAAATGAGGTTCTTCTCTTACTCCCAGTTCTCCCTATTGTGAAATTCCATGCTGATGTCTCCTATTTCCTAATTCAGGGACTAGGTCAATACATCATCAGCAAATGTCATTTCCCTCAAACAATCTTGTCAAAATTCAACTGGCCAAGACAAGCATGTCTGTCTGAACAGCCAGCCTGACCAACTTCAGTACTTTGGCTCCTTAGCTTGCTTCCTGGCACAGTCCAGGTATGCGAAATTCATTATCCTGGCAGTCCATACATTCCCTTGATGATTGAAAACACGAGAATGATTATTCATTAAGGAAGGAGGATCACAGCCATTAAGTTAGCAGACAGAACCAGTCACTAGTCTTTTACCTTTCAGGTCTCCCTTTATTGTTAGGATTGTTCTTAAAGACTGATGGAAGGTGGAAAACTATCTTTTTCAAGCCCTAGTCCTGCTGCACACTAGGCCAGTGACCTACAAACGAGATGAACAACATAGTGGCCTAGTAGATAAACTAAAAAGAAGTTAAAAAGCAATGTTCAGCCATTCAGATCACTTGAAGAGAGAACCTCTCCAATCTGAAAAGTTATATTTAAATACCATGATATTTAAATAGATGTTTAGTGCAGTATAGTTAATACTGTTCATGTCTTTAAACAGAGATTGAAAATTAACTAATAATAAAACCATTGAACCAGCTTCTATCTGCAAAGGGTTCCATTGACTAAGACGCTGGAGCATAAAGGAGAAAGTGGTGAGCAGGCAGCAAGCAATGATTTACCATAAAGAATACATTTTATCTGCATTACCAGATACTGACAAAATAAACATGAAGTTTGGGCCTTGAAGGCCTCAGCATAGAGGTTCAGCTCTGACTTTACCATGCCTGAGATGCTCCTCATTGTTCTGCCTTTGGCCTTACTGGGTGAAATGAGACATACCAGACCATGGCCTTGCAACCTTGGTGCCAGGCTTAATTCATGTCTTGGCATGTCTTTGCTGGAAATTCTGCATGACTTGGTGTAGTTTTGCTTTCATGTTATGAAACAAAGTGAGTCTGACTTGTGAAATGTCCTCTGAACATGTCAGTAACATGCTCAGTTTTCTGAACTGTCCTGAAAGTTAGAGGTAAGTTTAACATGAGGAAGCACTGCATAGGAAACATAGCAGCTAGGCTTACCTGAGTATATCTATGTCTCTTGCTTTCAGTCACTTTTATATAACGGCTGAGGTTTT
>VZTN01000048.1:39317-56265 GCA_013400515.1 Erpornis zantholeuca
GTTTTGAAGCCTTCTGACATGAATTTTATTATAAGTGCTAGTTGCTTTATAGGGACTAGTTTCTAGCCCTATAGTTCTATAAAAATGAACCCAGTTCATTTTTCCTTTCCCAATACCCTTTCTGATACACTCGATTTTTTCACAATTAATGTTGTCATCACTGTTAAATCTGGAAAAAGGACAGTTTTGATGGCTGAGGTATTCATAATGAATAAGTGTCCCTTGAAAGCAACGATGTGGCATATAGAATCAAGCGAAGACAAAGCCCAGAGTCCCGAAAGGAAAATTAACTCAGAAAAAGTCAGAAATTTTGAACTACTTTAACTAGAAGGAAAATGTATGGAGAGGGGTGAATCTGAGAACAAACAGCCTGATAATGCTATAAGAGGTTAAGATTCAAGTGTTGGTTCATAAGAGTAATATGATGTAATATGATTCAGAGTCATGACCAATTATATTTGAGAGGGACTTGCTTATTTGACTCAGTGGTATTACATTTCCCCTAATCCACAGCACATCCTAAGGGACAAACCCTCTTCTCACTGTGGGTGTATTGACTCTCACTGCTTTCCTGACATTCGGGCACTTCTTCACGGGGACAAGGGACAAGTGTGAGGAATTTTGCTGAAGTGCAGGTTGCAAATTCCTTAGCATAGGACTGGCTGCACCCTCATATGCATTAAGATTTTGAGGAGAGAATGGCCAAGTGGGGTGTATGAGAATAGCAGGGATTATTGAAGTACCACCTCTGTCTGCATCAGCCAACACAGGTTGGAGGTCATAGTTCTGCCAGTCTCTTCCATCCTTTTGACTCCAACAAGGGTACCAAGATGACAAGAAAATGCTTGTATTTGTAGTAGACATATCTATGTCTACAATTTCTTGTGAAGTTATAACTGTGTATGTTCCAAGAGACTAGGGAGAGTATGAAAGTCATGGCAATATTTTTAGAAAGGTAAGTGAAATGACCTGAGTAATTTTAGGTCAGTCTTGCATTGATTTGTGGCCAAAAGATGGAATGTTTAAAAGATTGAAGCAGGATTAATGACAGTCAACAGGGCTTAAAAAAAATTGGGTATGTTATATGTACTTAATTAATTGCTTGAGATGACGGGTTCGATTGATTGGAAGTATACTGGTTTTCTTGGCCTTCACTTTTTTGGACACGTAACAGTCTGCTGTTTGCATCCACAGCCTTGACAGTTGTCTGCTTTAGGATTTCGTGGAGATTTCAGGTATTGTCTGTAGTTTGGTAGCCTTCATGTGCAGCTGCCTGAGCCGTGGCATGCAGCTGACAGGGCAGCAGCCTTGCCTGTAAATCACAGATGCCTTCCCTGAGAATCTCAGCTAGGTGAGCAGCCCTTTGGAGTAGGGCAAATCACAGCAAAGTTTTCTTTAGCAACTATTGGTCATGAAATTGTAGTGTATTCTTCTCTCATCTAGTGGGGATGCTGTTACTCATGTAGGTCATTCTGGTGACTCAGGTTACACTGAATTTAGGTTCTGTTACAATGAAAGGGATGGTGAAAATGTGTGAGGTTAGGAAAGCACCATGTTTGGAGTCTGATCAAGGGCCCTACCAAGGGAGATTTATCAGCTTGGTGTCTAGCTTACTTTCATGGTGTAAAAATCCTTTCTGGGTATTTTATCTAACTCTTTAAGTTCTTATAGTCTATTAATGAAAATCATAAAGAGGGAGCATAAAAGTCAAAGTGAGAAAATGCATGTCTTGAACAATCTTATCAAGGGTTAAGTAAATAAACGGTCAGTATTTGATAGGGAGTATGCCAGTTGGCTGGTGTCTTTCTCCAGGATATATGTAGATTGGCCTCAATTTTTAGGTTTCTGGTGGAAGATACTAGGTGTTCTTTTGCTATTTTTGACTTCAGTACACTTATGAACTGATCAAACCCTGAGCAGTAAGCACCCACCAATAATTACAGAAGTACTCATCTTCTCAGGTCTGGTTCTTGACTGAAATGCTTAAGGTCATAATAAGTTATGGATTCTGTTAGATCTTCAGCTGTTAAGGTTTTGTTTAGCACCATTAGCTTATCTGGGGCTACAGTCATTATCAACAGTTTGATTTTGCTTATGAGATGCCAATTCATGTTATTTCAAAGTCAAACACTTGAAATTCACATTTCTCTAATATCTATATTGAGCATCAAATGGAAATTTTTATTAAAGCAGACATGTCATTTCTGGGGAACAAAAAGAATCCTCGACTTCCCTCTAACTTCAGTAAACTATGCACTTGTTGTTTCATAACATGGCTGAATAGATTTATTTGTCATGCACCCCTGTAATTCAGTGTTCAAATCCAAACATGACAGAAGGAAAATAAGTAATGGACCTTTTCTTATGCCCTAAATCTCCAAAGTGTTTTTTAAACCGTCAAACTACTTTGACTATACCTAATGCTTGAGTATAGAATAGAAACAAAATACATGAGGACAGTCAATTGTTCTGCCACCTCTACAAGGCCAGTATTTGACACAGACAGAGGAGTACAAACACACAGAAAATGGAACTATTTGGAAGGATAATCCTTTTGGAAGTGCAACTTGCAACATCTGTCTAGAGTATGAAAAGTGCTGTATTCCAGTGAGATTCCTGTAGAGATACTGAGCTGATATATTGACTGGAGTTTTTAAGACAGTAAGAAATCAGCACATGCCTAAAAGTTTTGCTGACTACAAATTTATTTGAAAACTTACCTGAATAGAATTAGGCAACTAAATCAAGGGCCTCCATCCACAGCAAAATATTATATGAAAAATTCCATAACATATTATAACTCTGTCCTCTGTTCAGCATCTCTAAATCTTTTCTTATTTTTATCCCGTTGTCTCATACTGCAGTAACAAAGAACAGATAGCTGAATCTGTTCAATAAATTATAGTCTGAATTTTTTTTACCGATATTGAGTAGATATGCAAAGTCCATATGCATTTCTCTAAACAAAAAGAAAATCGGATGTAGAAAATTCTGCATAACTACACTTTCATAAAATGTGGTAGTTGCTTAAAGAAGATAAAATGATGCACTTTTAAGATCATCACATGTATTATCACTTGTCAATTCATTATGCTAATTTTCTAACTCGGAACGTATTTTGCATCTGAGCAGTTTTTGTGAATAGTTATAATATCTACTTATTCCAATCAGTGACTGTGTTTACAGAGAGGACACCACAAATAGCAGATTATTTATCATTCAGTATTCATTCATTTATCCACAGAGAGATTATACATGACTTCTGTACTCTTCTCTCTTGAAAATACACTTGCCTGGTGGTCATGACTGGCAGTTCTGGTCCTCCAGTCAGTGAGTGCAATGCCTAATTTAGAGGCATTTAGAGGCAATGCTTTATTTCTTCAGTTTTTAAAAGAACTTGCAGTACTCAGTGATCTGCATTTGTATTGCAGTCAGGTTCCTGATGGACAGCCCAGAGGAAAAAAAAACACTGGGAAGAGCTCTGGTGAACTCAGAAGTCTCTGGATTGAATCTTCAGTGAGGGGAATGGCAAGAAAAGATAAATGGCATCTTGGTTCTAATTTTGAGTGAAGAAAGCAGGTTACTAGGTCATGCTAGTCAGCTATCTGATGGGAATTGCTCTTTCATGCTTTCTGGAGTTTCATACAGCTTTTTATCTCGGGCATATGCACAATTCATGAGCAGCTGAAACAAGTAAAGACAAAATTTAACAAATAAAATTAAAAAAATCCAAATATAAAAGACTATAACTCAGTAATAAGTGAAATATAATAGATTAATACTATATTAGCATAGCACAGGCAGTCATTCACTGCTATTACTCATGGTTATAGTTATGAATATTAATAAACCCAAATAGCTGCATTTGTAAGTCAGACTCTATTTTTTAGAAAGTATTTCTGTCATCAAAGACTAAATCAGTACTCCGAGTTTGTAGGGTGGAATCAGTGAGACAATAATCAGTGAACCCTTTTCAGGGTTCCCGAATTTCTACCTGGTGATTGTCAAACATGCATTGGATTTTCAGAACTTGTCTTATAAAACTGATATTAGAGGAGGAAGGAGAAAAACAAGTGTTGAAAATCCAAGCTTTCAAAAATATTCCATTAAAGCAGAGGGAGGGAGGAAGTGGGTGTTTTACATGTGGGTTTTGAGATACCTCCATGTAGATTGCTGCAGAACTCAGGGTCCTCTGGGAGATTTGACAGCCAAAAAAAATTGCTCCACTCTCTTCAGGAGAGGCCGTGTCAGTGTGTTTCTGTGTGGAGCAGCTCAGAATGTCAGCGAAACTGCGGGAAAAACAAAACCCCTCCAACAACATTTTTAATGTTAGACAGTCAAAGCATTACTTTATTATCTGTCCAGGATGTTGTTCTGGTCAGGATGTAAAACAGAAATCATCTCATCCACACATAGCCTGGGTGTGCAGAGAGTATCGTTCCAAGATACTACCTTTCCTAGATTTTTCAGAGCTTTTATATAGTCAAAACTCATAGAAATGAATTGGGTCAGTGTCCATTGGTCTCAAGTTATGTCGTTCTTAGTATCGGGTCTCCTATCAGATCCGGATTTCTTAGCTTCTGATGTTAATTAGATCTTCATTCCTTGATTTCCCTATTAGTCTTTTCCGGAAGAGATGTCTCCAGCTCTACCAGAGGCAGACTCTGGGGTAGATGTTCGTAGATGGCCGCTGATGTTCTGTTGATGTTCCATCGATGCCCTTATCTCTTTGGGGCTACTCCCAGTCTGTTGAAATGCTAGGCATCACCTAGAAAAACAATGCCCTGGAAAGAAGCTTCAATTCCCTTTCCCCCGGGACAAAGGTGAATAAAACTGGCTAAAGTTATACAAATGTTTAAACTAGTATGTTTTCCAACAAGGCAAGCAGCAGTCTGCCTTAGGTTGTGCCTAAAACATATGTGTGACAAATGACAGCAGAGTTGTGGGAAATAAACCAACAGTGCTCCACAGACAGCCCAGTTCTGCACACATATCAGGCTTTGAATTTTGACAGATCCGAAACCAGCCCAACCTCATCACATTGCCTGCTATAGATTCATATTTGTGCTTAGAGGCCCATTTAACTTCTAATTCGATGGGCATCAAATAAGTCCTTTGGAACAGAACTCTATCTTTCATTTCAAGGAGTGAGCCTTTATAGCTGGGAAAAAGAAAGGTCTAAAAAAAAATCATGAGCTGAAAGAAATCTCCCTGGCTCTCCAGAGAACGGGAACAATTGTAGTGAAAGATGTCAGGTGCTACATCCATCTCAATAGACCAGAACTGCAACCTAAAAACGAACATTTAAATCTTTACAGCTATAAGCCAGCCACTTCAATGAGAGAGTCTCATTTGTCTCCAGGCAAAAATTTCCCAGATCCTAGAACCTCTACTCCTTTCCCCAAACAACTGCTGCTTTACCGCTGCTATATATCAAAAGAGATATCTGCAGGGAGCTCCCTGTCAAAAATGTGGGTACAGAGCAAAGAAGGAGTAATTGAACAGGAATGCTGTGCTGTGAACTGAAGAACTGAGGTGATGAGCACTGCCTGATGTCTCTGCCAGCCCAGGTCAGGTGAGGGTGCCTGTTCCTGCTGTAGTTATCTGAATTTGCTTCATGGACTTTGTACACAGCTTTTGATTTTTATCTTATTGTCCTGGTTCTGGCCCTGACAGGGTTAAATTTTGCAGTAGCCAGGAGAGGGCATGGCCAGGATCTGGAGGTTATTCTGTACTACCTCACATCATTGCCAGGGGCCGGGGAAATGGAGTGTGTTCCTACCAGCAGAGTGAACGTGGCTGCAGTTGGCTGGCAGGCAGGCTCTGAAGGGAGCATTTTGCATGTGAATCACTCTCTTTTTTGTTTAACGCTTTTGTTTTTAATCTTGTTGCTGTTACCATTTGTTTCCTCATCTCATTGCTGTTTCCAGTAAGTTGTTCTTATCTCAGCCCCTGATCTTCACCTTTTGTGCCTCCAAATCTCCTCCCCAGCCACCCGCAGAGGGAAGGGGGTCGCAAATGGGCGGCATCATGGTTTAGTGGGAGCGTGAAATCGGAGAATACCATTTCTAAACCATAACACTTCTCAATAATCTAAACGTGTCAGGAAAGGGCCTAGTAAAAGACACATAGAAGTCTGAGAGTTTATTTTGCCACTTATTGTATTCAAACTGTAATTGATTTTTCCAAAGTGAATTTGTTTTTTAGGTATTTTCCTTCTCAACAAATAAACGATAAATTTATTGTTATCATTCACATTGTTTCCCCCAAGCAAAGGACACAAAACCAGTATATAAGCACTAACATTTGCCTATAACATACTACAATATGCTACTCTGAAACATAGCCAACGACAGAAACATTTCGGGCCTGACTCCTCAGGCTTGAAAAAATTTAAATTTCCTATCCCTTCTTAACACGGGTAATCCCATTCACCTGACAAAAAGGATGCCAGTTTAATAGTAAATATTTGCTACTTAAAGTGGTTTTTTGGCGTAAAATCTTGCTTTATTGCCACTTTAAAAGATGCTACTTTAGGAAATGGACTAAAGCAAAAATGTCACATTTTGGACTCTTTTATGAGTGTTTATTTTTGTAACTGTGTTTTGCTGATGCTTTCTTGATTTTTGCTGTAACTTAGAAATGCAGCAGTGCTGAAGCAATATGGTACAGGACAAATGACCAACAAAGTCTAGAAGTATTTCAGCATAATTTTCATGCTGTGAAATGAGATGGTGCTGGCATGGAAGACTTGGTAAAAAACATTTTCTGAATATTTCTATGGTCTTTCATGTTTTAAGAGCCACGTGCTATTAAGTATTTTCTTAAGAATATTTTCTCAATTTTTTTATTTGCTGTATTATGTATTTTCTTAGGCCTTTCAAAGCTTTAGGCAGAGAAACACAAGGGGGCACTTTAGTCCATTTATTTATTCACTGAAGCACTGGTATCAAGGAGATTCCTCTCCACTACTATGACCCCTTGGAGAGATAAACCAACAAAAGCGTATTTTTAGTACTCACCTTTCTTGCTCAACAGAACAAAACTAAGGACCACTTGTAAAACCACTACAGGTGGTGAACTGGACAAGAGAGAGAATTGAAGAATGCGTGCTCTGCCTTGGGAATGGAATTTGCCTGTTGTTAAACAACTGTCGATTACCCCCATTTAAACTGAAATACTGGGATTAAGCACAGGCAGTTATAGGCAATTTGTAAAAAGCACTCTAAAGAAGGTTTTAGAAAATGATGCTGCTGATTAAGTTACTTGCTTCCCTTTAGGTCTAAATTAGGCTGGGAGTACAAAAATTCTGGAAATGTAAGCACATGAAATATGAAATCAATATTTTTTTGCTTAGACCTTTTTAGTGAAACTTTGCTTAGGCACAAAGTTGAAGCCAAAGGTCCAGTAACAGTCATTCTGCAGTGGAAGACCTTCCTAACTTCTGAGTTGGATAGCGATTATAAAAATGGGTTTATTCCAGCCAGTGAGGCTATATTCAGCTGCAGGATGTCTGCTACAGTCATCAGTTGATGCATTAAAAAAAAAAAAAAGCCCTGGAAGAGGGTGCAAGGATAATAGCAGTAACCTATTTTCTCAAGGACCAAAAGTTTCATTTTCCTGCTTGTAATGAGGTACTGCCAGCAGCACCACACAAACAGAAGATACCTTTAACTCACTAGAAAGCTTTATGATCTTTGCTGGTTTTCAGTGCAGTGGATTTCACATGTATTTTATTTTTTTTCTCTTTCTCACGCTCATTTTCAGTCTTCCTTATTTTGGGGGATATTTCAGGCTCCCTGAGGTTCAACTGTCCTTCATTATGATTCTATATGGCCAGGGACATTTCATTGACAGCAATATTCCAAGTCCCCATCCTTTCTGTGTCTTCTGTGTCTCACTACAAAAATATGCTTTTCAGGTTAGTAGCTGGGCAGACTCATCTTAAGTATTGCTGTGGTTTTAAGCCCAGCTGGAGATGAAACACCATGCAGCCACTCCTCGAGTTCCCCCATCTCTTCCCCATCACCCCAGTGGAATGGGAAGGAGAATCAACATAAAACTTGTATGTTAAGAACAATTTAATAATTAAAAATTAAATAAAATACAAAAATAAGGGATAATAATAATGGAAAAAACCAAGTGATGCACAATGCAGTTGCTCACTGGCCACTGACAGATGCCTGACCCCCCTTCTGAACCCAAATTGGCCGAGCTTCTTGGTGACTCCCCCCAGTTTATGTACTGGGCTTGATGTTCTGTGGTGTGGACTATCCCTTGGGCCAGTTTGGGTCACGTGTCCTGGCTAAGCTCCCTCCTGGTTTGTTGGGTTTTTTGCATACCTCCTTACTGGCAGAGCATGAGAAGGGAAAAAAGAGTCCTTGACTTTGGATAAATATGACTTAACAAAACACCATTCTCATTCTGAATCCAACGACACAGCACTGTAACAACTACTGAGAAGAAATGCCACAGCTGAAACCAGGACAAGTATTTATTTCCATGGCTACCTGCCACAATGTGTTGCATTGTCTTGTTAGCCATGCTGCTGAGGGGCTTTTCACCTATTGCCAAAATCCCTAGGCTCAGGCTTCCCACAGTTTGGGTACATTTCTGTCTGAGAAATAGCACTCACTCCTTATAGACATATTACTGTTTCTTGATTTGATTAGATTTATTGACAAGAAGGCACTGAGTGTTTGTAGAAGAATTTAATCCTTTTCTGGATGCTTGCTGGGACCTACCACACCGGCAAAGATTATTTTGAGGACTGGAAGGGAAGACAACTTTATAGGAGCTCGACGGAGCTGGAGGCTCAGCTGCATGGCACCAAGTAATATGTTTTTACAGGTGAAAGTTTCAGAAATAAGTTTTTTTTTTTTTCCTAATTAGCTCTCATATGTAATAAACCGTTTCTTTGTATAGTTTATAACCATCTGTTGAAAAGATGCTAAATTTCCTAGGACACAACATTGACATGGAAAATTCTTTTTATTCTGTGAGATTCAATCTAGATTTACTTTTATTGTTTATGAAGTGAATGGCTGAGACAAAGTTTTCGAATGGAACCTCACAGAGATGATAAATGTACATCTGGAAGGCAATAATTTTAAAATCTGTATTATCTAAATTAATTAGAGTGCCCATGGGCCATGGAGTGGTTTTTTTAAGCATTCTGAACTTGGCTGAAAATCTTCTAGTGAGCTAATTAGGGCTGAATTACCAAAGGCCAGTGTGAGTAAGGCAGAGCCATGACCCTGAGCTTTGACTTTACAGGCAGGGTGATGTATGTTACTCCAGCATATTTCTTAGTGTACAGCTAGGTTGAAAACCAGCTAGTATACACAAAGTACTGCTTATATAATACAAGCATATACACTGTATATTCCAGCCACACAGAAAATATGCTATCTATGACATAATATTTTAGCTGTAATGCCACTGTGCTGTTTTAGTGTCAGAAAAAAAAAAAGAGCAAAAAGCTGAAACCATTTTGTAAGTGATGCTCTGGATGGTAACAGCTTTTGTAATGTGACACATTTACTTAGCTCATAGATCATCTCAGTAAACTCTGCAGAGCTACAGGGAATTAAGAGAAGATGTGGATCTAGGAAGATACTGTTGTAGCAGGGTGTATGCACAGATTGTATTAACAGCAGACATATGTCTGAATGTGTTCACATTTTCAAGCTGGTGTTAAGAATGGCTGATATGTATTAGTTATTAAAATGTGCTTAATTTGTCTTGCAAAATAAACTATAAAAGATTAATCTTGGTTCATTATAAAAATGAATATATGAAGAGTTTAGGAGTAGAGGTATAATCGCTGGTAAAATATTTGTATTAAGATAAAACTCCTTTCAATTTTCCTTTGATAAGTGGGTGGGATTACTTTTCTCCATCCTTTACAAGAAGATGGAATCTCATTTATACAGACTGCTCATGCTTTGAGATCTAACATGGGGTATTTGCAAGTGATGAGGGGAATGCTTGCTGATGCTTACCTTTACAGTCCATGAGCGCCACTGTTTCACTGTTCCTCTGCTGAATTATCCACTGAACTGCTGCTGGCCTTTCCCTGTAGGCTTTTCACTACCTCCAGGAGCTATTCTGCAGGAGAACGTGAGGCTTTTAAACTTCTGCATTGCTGTGTTAACACAGTTATATTAGTGGGCAGAAGGCATGCTAAGGGCACCCTCTGTTTTGCCTTTTGCTTATCTCTGGCTTGCTCTTGCTTACTCCTTCCACGAATTGCAAACCTGTAGGTTCACCAAAGTGAAATTTGAGAGGAAGCTGGAGGACAATTAAAAGTCCAGGAACCAGCATGGCTGGCAATTGCAAAAAACTAATTTATTTCTCTGACTCTGTCACTGGTTAGCTGCGTAACCACGGGGAGGTTGTTTTTCATCACATAGCCTCCAAGACAAAGCAAAAGCGAAGGGGGCTGCAGAGCTGCTGGCTCAAGAGGTGCGGTATCACCACACTCCTCAGGCAGCACAGACACCCTGCTGATTGCTGGATTCTGGAGTGGTAAGCGAGGAGCCCGGAGCAGGACTGGCGCTGGATAACTGCAGCTGGCAGCAGTGCTGTCCTGTGCCACAGGGCGCTGGCAGGGTGACCTGTGGGGAGCAGCTTCCCGTGCTGAGGAGGTGTAGTGCAGGTGATGCAATTAATTATGTCCAGTCTGATTGCCACAAAGCAATAGGCTTAAAAAGCAAACCACTGATGTGTGCTAAAGTTCCAACAGCTTTGTCACACCATGTCTGAGAGTTGTGTTTAGTTCACACAAGTGCCAGGCGTAGCAAGCTGACGATTATTGCAAACATTTTCTTCCTTTGCCTCAGTGGTTAACATATGATCCTCCAAAAGCTGCGGTAGCAATGTGTTTTCTGCAGCTTTGCACTTTCACTGGGGTGTCCCTGAGCAAAGATGATTATTAAGACAGTCATTGCCTTTTCTGAGTTGCCTCCCTGTGGGACCTGGGGAGCAGGGGGGCTTTCCTCTGCCTGGCCCTGCAGCCATGCCCCCACTTTGTGTACCCTCTGGTGCTGGCACGGCAGTCAGGAGAGGCTTGCTTTCTCTGGAGAAAAGGCATAACCTTAGCAGACTGGCACACTCCTTTAGGATTCCTTGGAAGACTGAATTTGGATAGATAAGATGACACTGCCATTAGCTTTCAGCTAACAAAATCAAAGTGCTCATAAATTATCTCCTTGGTAGAAAGGCCGTATGAATGAATTCATGCATCACTGTGTCTGAGCTATATGTTTTTAAAAAGCCAGAGGAGAAATCAAAACCACACAGAGATCTTCTGCGGGTTCCAGGAAATCCAGCCAGGCTGAGGAGGGCATACCTGGCCCTGGCCTTCCCCATGGGATGGGGGGGCCCAGCAGAGCCAAGGTGAGCATCATGCCATGTTCTAAAGGTCTTTAAGGAGGTTTGGGTCCAGTCTCCCAGGGTGCATTGGTGTGTTTGGGTGGAGACAGGGGAAACTGAGGAGCATGGGCTGGGACAGCACGCTCCCTCACACCTCCTGGGAGAAAAGGGGAGAAAATTACAGTGCTTCCTTTGTATAGAGAGACAGCTACTTCAGTCATTGCCATCAAACAGTCAGGATCAGCTGCCTGAAAAACAGACACCAATTTTGCTATTTAATGAGTTATTAACAAGTCTTTCAAAAGCTGACTTTTTCTCTGAAGAAAAATAATAAAACAAAACAATGCAAAGAGGTAGACACCTGCTCTGAGAAGAAAGCCCTGCAGTCTTAAGGGAGATCACAAAAGGAGAACAGTCTTGACTGCCTTGGAGTCACGGGGGAAACACTATGAAAGCTGAAGGCACCAAGTAGTCAAACTGTCAGAGCATTGGAATTGTACACTAAACACGAATGTAGTGACACGTTTGTACAGAGAATCAACTTTCCACAGGCATATGTGTGATGACAGCCTGTGGTTCCCTGCAGTGTAGGAAAAGTTGGTGTCTTAACTGTTCACAGCATTGTTCAGAAATTCAGAATAATAAGATATTTTCATTTTTTGTTTGCAGTTTCTTCCTTCTGTTTGCAGTTTCTCCCACATAATCTTCCTGATCTTTCTACTTTCTTTCTCTGCCACTGGTGGTAGGCAGGTTACATATAGAAGAGCATTTTGCAATACTTAAATATCATTTATTCAGCACACTGCCGAGTCAAAGTAGGCATGGTAGTGTTCATTGAAAAGGCTGGGGACCTTTGCTGGTTATTAAATGCGTGTGTGTGCCACTGTATGCCAGTGGGAGGCTGCAGTGGCTGCCCAGACAATACTGTTGTACCAGGTCAACTGGGAGCCTGGAGAGCTCTGCGGGGGCTTTGTTAGTGCTGCACAACGAAGTGTGTGGGGAACCCCCACATTTTATTGTTGTGTAATGGTTACTTCTTTAAAAGAACAGCTTTTGAAAACTAAAATTCTTAAATGGGGGTTTGATTTTGTCAGGGCTGCTATTGCTTTCTGCATTAATCAAGTACTAGCCAATTCTGAATAATAAGCTTATCGACATTTATCTGCTGAGTCGCAGGGCTAGAAATGCACAAGATTTTGGCAGGATAATAACTGGGTTCCTGTGAGCAAACCAAAGGCTTTCCACCTGCTGTAGGTATCTTTTTCCAGAGGGCTATTTCTCACTGACCTGCCACTAAGCAATGTGGATGGCAGTACTTAAGCACTAAAATAATCTTTAATTTGAATAATCAGGATCCGGTTCGACTTGTGCCACAGGGGCAGTGAAGGTATAGCAATGCAGCTCACAAAACCTGAATGGCCAACACTTGAAGTGGGAACTGACTGCAAAGACAGATATCCCTGTCCTGCTGCATGGATGATCAAATATACTACCCAGAGCAAAACATAAGGTGTGGGGTGGAAGGTGCCATACTGCTGCATCACAGGCTTTTGGACATGCAGATTTCATCTCAGAAATAGACCTTTCTGGCTAATTCCCAAGTAATTGTCTTGACTGACTGTGACAGTGTCACAGCACTGCTTTTCTCTAAATAAATGCCCTCCATAAGTAAGTTAGGTAAGTACTCCAGCTCTTACAGCTATGGGGTTCCTGATCTTGATGTTTCCTCATCTCAATGATGTTTTGTTTATGAAGACTATCATTAATTTGCCATTCCTCTGTATCACTGATGTTTTCAGGACTGCCCATGTTGTTCTGGGTCAATTCCATAAGGATTGGAGTGAGCTGTTCAGTGACAGTGGTGAGGGGAATTTAAACTTTTCATTCTCTAATGAGAGGGGTACAATAAATACCATCCCTATAACCTTTTGTGTGAGCACTGCTTGGTGGCATTCTGAGGGACTTGCCTGCCTCGATTTGCCTCTAAGTCCATCAGGTCATCTTGGCTGACCCAAGGTCCTGGTAGCATGTGGGTCTTTTTTTCAATACTACCTGCAGAGAAATTATTTATTTAAAAAGGCTCAACAAAATTATTAAGAGAATAATTGATCAGACAAAATCACCTGCTTAAATGAATTATGCCAGTGAAGCTTAAAGAAGTGCTCTGGTGTGGAGATCATGGTGTTGATGGTAAGAAGTACTAGGAGTACTCTGTTTATGATTTGTAGCTGCATAACTGATTCTGGTTTTCTCCCCATTGAAGGGGCTTAAATACGAGGAACTTGCTTTTAATGTAACCATATACTTTTGATTGTGCCCTGAAGTTACTTTACTGTTGTGGAAAATAATACATAGATGTACCCATTGCAGCTGATGTATTACAATGTATCAGTAAAAGATGAAAACCAACCAAAAAAACCCAACCAACCAACCAACCAAAACAAATCACAAAACCCAAAAGAATACACTGACTTTGGATTCACGCAAATATTAAAACAAAATTCAGTATAAGAATATAAAAAGGGTCTTAACAAATACTAAATATCATTCTTTTGGCCAGATGTCCAAATATTAATGTAAGCAACTTGCCTATCATACAACTTTCTGAAATCAGTGTTGTTTGGTTATTATCTGTGGAGCAGCCTAACAGGCAACAAGTGCAAGATAATAAATGCAGAACAGGAGAACAGGATTAAAAAGTCCGACTTGCATTGCAGGAAATTGACTCAATGCATACTTTTGAATTTGGAAATGTAACTTAAAAATCGCAAGACAAAAGTATTCTTCAAACTGAAGTAGTTTCCTTCTTGCTTCTAACTCTGTGCACTGTACAGGAAAGAGGGATGTTTCACTTTCTCTGTCTTTCTAAAGAAAATCAAATTGAAAAGGGTAGTTCTGATCCTCTACAATCAGCAAATACTCTCATTTGGGGAAAATTATTTACGGTCTGCAAGTCACTTGGTCATTAGCAACTGTTGAGGTATTTATTAATGGCTTCTATTATAATCACACCCATTCTGTTTTTCTTTCTGTATTTTAAGAATGTCTGTGTAATAAAAGCTGAATATCTGTTAGCTGGAAATATGGTTAGATGTCTCATAATGATATGTGAAGTCCTTAAGTTATTTACCAGAGTAGAAGAAATAAAGCTTGTATATGTGGAAATGAGAGAACACAAAGTTTAAGGAGTTGAAACAAAGGTTTCAACAAAGCAGTTACTTTGGGATGATGGTTGGTAGTAGACTTGGGTGTGTTTTCTCTGTTTCATTTGCCTTGAGTGCAAAAAGGATAAACAAAACTGTATTTTAAAATCTGTACTGTAGGTATTATTGGTGAACTAATAATTGGTGAAATAATTGGCACTGTTTCAGAGACTTAAAACAGAAAACAGTAGAATAAATGCATATGTGAAAGCCATTTATTGTAATGAATAGCACTATAATCAAAGTTCATTATTGAATTAAAATCTGAAAAGGTAAAAACCAGTGAATCTTAAAAGTACCATGGAATACAAATCTGCATATGTTGTAAATAGTGACAATTCTATGGCTATTTTTAGAAATTAATTTGAAAAGGCAGTAATAGTGATGAGGCTGTTTGTATGCCAGTAATAAACTATGCTGAATAACCTTAGAATAAAATATTGCTTTACTAAGAACCTAATGTGATTATGCTTCATATAGAAGACTGCATGTTTTGTAGAATTCGCAACATAATCACAGATTGCAGCTGTCAAGGAATTATTTGGAAGACTCTTCTGAAAACCAAGGAACAGTGGAATAAAAGGTATGACACTTCTGGATCTGTGAGGCCAGCCTTTACAGAGTCTGCTTTGTCTTTGCCAAAGCTTCTCTGTATCCCATAGTCTCCATGTCAAACGTAGAGGTCAGACCTGAAGACTCACCTCACCTGTGTAGGTCAGGGCACATAGATTTTAAAACACAAATAAGAACTGCTAGTTGAAGCATAACATTTGAACTAGTGTTCTGCCAGTGCAACGGTGTGCTCAAACTTCATTTGTTACAATTTCCCTTTGAGAATAAAATTTCAGCCGAGTTACTCTGATTCAGATAAATGACACTTGCATTGTTCCCACAACAGTGGCTGAGTAGTGGGGAAGCATGGTTTGCCAGATGCAGGAGAAGCCCAGCCTGTGACTTCAGACCTCTGAAAACCTTGACCTTTCTCATCAGCTGGCTGAACATTTGCATGATTCCAGGGTTAGCAAGTTTGCTTCTTATCTCCGAGAGATTTTGCACTGCAGAGCAATCATTTGCTTGAGTGGTGTCCTTCAGATGAGCTCTGTGTTCATACAGTGCTAGGCACAGGCATAGACTCACTGTTTCCCTGGAAAGAAAAAACCTCCACAAACAGAGCGTAATCCATCTGCCCATAACTTTTTAGCTATCCACTTTAGTAACTACTTTTTCCAGTCTCTGTGCTTAATTATAGCAAGTACAAGATATCCTGTACTGCCTGTCTGCCTCCTGATCCTACAGACCCTGGGCAACTGTGTCCCATAGTATCATGGATATGAATATGCAGACTTTTAGAAAGGTCTGAGGATCTGTTTCTGCTGTGGAGAAGACCAGCTGACTCACCTATAGCTGTAATTTTCTATTTATACAGGGTTAGTACACAGAAGGTGCTGGAAAATTCCAATTGTCTGTCTCCTGAGCAAAGACAAAACCTGACTGGATGTCACAGACAGAAACCATAATATGAACCTAACATACACAGTCCACTGTGAGTCAACTGGGTGCACATCACTGCTTCCAATCAAAATGCTTATGGTCGATAAGTCTAGTGATGATAGACCCAAGGCAGCCTATATAGTGTCTGGAAGTTGCCATCAGTTGCTTTGTTGTCACAAGTTGTGCTGATAGCTTCCATTTTAGAACACTTTATCACTGAACTCTGTATCTCATTAAAACCTCATGTTATTATATAACGCGGGCTCTGTCTTTTGGCAATGATGAGCAAGTCTCATCCTCCAGCTGCATAGTCTTTTGGCAAATTGAGATCTCCTTCTAATTCATCTAAATATTCAGAGCTCAGAATAGCACAGAAACAGCATTTCCAAGGATAACCAATGATATTTTACAAAATTCAAATTCTGGCCATCTACCAGCATTCATTTTGCTAAATCAAAGTGCAGTGTTCCTTTGTGAGCTGATCTGATACTAAAACTGAATGCAATTAGAGGCATGCTGCATAGTTTACCAGAAATCAAGATCTCCCCTGACTCTGTAAATATTTTAGACTCGTTCTAAGAGGAGGAAAATAAAACCTTAACTTCTGTTGCCATGTCCAAACTTGCCGTCAACCTTACAAATTATAATGGGATAAATAATATGTGAACTTAGGTCCTGTCAAACTCTGAGATACAGAATTATCCTTACTCAATGATAAAGACAAGGAAGTTTTTCTATGTCACTATGGCATAACCTATTGGAAACTATCTAGTGCCTGCCTCTGTATAGGACTATGCATACAGATATATCAGTTGCTAAACAGCAATTTATTTTGTGCCTATACACTGTATTTATTTCTTTTGGAAATGGAAAAGAAT
>VZTN01000050.1:846-36476 GCA_013400515.1 Erpornis zantholeuca
ACTTGGAAAGGACAATGACAACAGGACTGGTCTCCCTATTGGAAGAACACAAGAGGCGATGCATGCCTTTTTCTTCTTTCTCTTTTCTATAACATAGTCTATTCTTACTTCGCTACAGTGTCCACAAACTACCCCAAAATAAAGTAAAAAAAAAAGAAACTAGAGGTTAAAAGAACAACACAAGAAAAATATGTACCACAAGTAAAAAGAAATTCAGTTTGCATCTGCAAAAGGGAACATACAAAGATCGATGTAGTTAAGAGACAAAGTAGCACAAGTGAAATAAGAAAAATGTAACTATCAATAAAGAACACTAATAAGTTAGTGGTTTATTGCTTTACCTTTTGGGGTTTTTATTATTTAAACTCTCACCACACTTTATAAGACATTCCATCTCAATGACACTTATTTAGGAGCAGTTCTTCTATACACAAACAATCCCACTAAAGTGAATGTTGTTTATAAAGGCAAAAGTCTGCAAGCATTTGCCTTAATATATTAGCATACCTTTTTGTCCTAAAAGAAATGTTTATGAACATGTTTATGTTCATATCAACACTTAAAACACTAAGATTTTGTGGTAATTAATAATAACATCTCATATTAGCTGCAACAGTATTTTAAACTATGGGAAATATTTCGGATTTCTTTCAAAATAAACTGTTATTCAAAAATCATGGTATTTTTAATTAACAAAACAGTCCCTAATTTGTAAAAGGCTAATAAGACACGGCAGACAACCTTACTGCTTAATTTAATAATATAGCTTTCTTAATTCTTTAATTTACCATAAAGACATTGTAGAAAACTTACAGCATTACTGTAGACATTTAGGAATTTTATATAAAGTGCATTCTAAGAAGCATAGTTTTATATTATTAAAGCTCACAAGTTTTAAAATAAATACATTAGATATAAAAAGACATATAATTATACCTTATTATAACGATCATGAGGAACAGACTGCAACACGATAGGCTCCATTGTAGAAACGTTTGCAAACTGCACCTCGGGAATGTACAGAGCACAAACCACATGAGCCCAACCTACAAAAAGTATAATTGTATTTAATGTTTTCTAGAAGCTCAAAGGACATTTCAATGTAGTACAATTATAGTACAAAGAACCTTTTACAACACTTTTTTTTCCATGGACTATTTTAACTGTTTAGAATATTAAGGACAGAAGTTACACTTAAGTCATGTTTACATTTCATTTTTGTTATCGAAAGTTTAGATAATCAGTAATACATTTTTTAATGTAGTCGGGGAGAATTTATACAAGTAATACTCCATGAAATTCAAATACTAATGATTTATACAAACGGTGACACACAAACAGAAGAAACAATTATTTTATAATTTCTTGGATTAACACAGTCATTGCATGAAAGCTATGCAAAGTCCTGCAAAAAGGAAGCATCATCTGACCAATCTGGTATTCTTACAAGCATTACCATTAGAGAAGACTTCTGTGTATTATTTTTATTTTAAAAATAGCATTCTGATTTGAATAGACTCATGCTTCTTTCTGTAGAAAGAAATCCCAACACATACACACACCCTCACATTCCTTCTAAGAAATCTCTTGCTTTTCCACCTATAAACATGTGGCCAACTCATTTTTTCATAGGAAAACTAATACTTATATCTGGTCCTATTCTAACTCATTAACTTGGGGTCATCAATAAATGGTTACTTACCTACCATACTGTGCTTTAACAACATTTTGAGAATGCCAACATTCTTAATTGTCTGACATTTGGTCAGATGGGGGTGGGGGGAAACACTAAGTCAGAAATAAACCTACTAATTTGAAGCCTTTTAGCAACACAAAGATCCTGAGAGCTGTTGGTTTGTTTCAGTGGAGGATCTTCTGCCAGAGCTGTCCATTTAGCAGAAGCTGCTGTATGGCTAACCCAACATACTGCTACATCGACACTAGTAAGAGAATTATTAAAAGTAGTATCACCTCATCTGAAAGGGAATTTGGTGTGAATTCTATTCTTCCCTAAGAGGAAAATCAAAGTCTCTTGTCACAAGACCCTAAGTATACTTTAAAAATAATTCTGCTTTCCTCTTACCCAGGCTTGCTTGAGTGCAAACATTAATGACATAAAATGGCAGATTTACATAATTAGATAATCTAGCAGATTACTAGGTTAGGCAAGTAAAGTAAACTACCATTGTGCAAATGCATGCTATAGTAAAAAAAACAACAATTTTTTTTTAAATTAAAGAAAAAACATCAAAGAAACAAACAAAAAACCAGAAAAAAACCCAAACACAAAACCCACTATATACTGTCTCACTGCAGACCTTTCTAGCTTTCATCTTAGATTTTCTCTTTTCAACTACTCTACAGAATCTAAAAGTTCTTAATTTCTTCACTGAACTTTACTTTGACTCTTAAACTCAGCTAAACACAAAGCTGGGCTCGCTCACAGTAGTATTGTTGAGACTCTGGAATAGTATTTAGAATAAAAAGTACATATGCAATTCCAGATACTTTTCTTAAAGCACAAATCTCCAGTTCTTTCCAACAGATCTGGTGTCCCCCCTTCCCATTTACTAAATTGGTAGTTATAACTAATTTCTATGGAAAACAGAAAGTGCACACACACAACATTATAGTCAACATTCACAGTCAACATCACACATATCATTCTAGTATTTCAACTGCAACTAAATACAGTATCTGTGCTGCTCCATTTTATTCACAAATAGTCTGTAGAATTAGTCCCTGCAGAAAAGGCATGAGACTAATAAATGTGTAGAGAAAAAAAAGTGTAAACTGCCAACTGGAGCTGCTTTTAAAAAACTGTTCCAACAGACCATTTTAAAATTATCATTAACAGACAGACTGAAAAAAAAAAACCCTGTAAAAACCACAACTTTTTTTTGTTCTCTCATCTACTTGAAATATCTTCAAGGAAGGAGTGTTTATAAGGGCTTTTCTAAGACTTGCAAACTGCCTTAAGACAGAGTCATCTTACTAAAGACAAATAAATGTTAACATGGTGCTAATGGTGAATATTTATCTTTAGTTGTTCTCTCAAAAAAATAACTCAAATAGAAACACCATTCATCTCATAAAGCCATTAAACCAATAAAAAAGTGACACTGAAATTTTGAAAAAAATAAACCTTCTTCAGTTGGCTATACATAATCAGATGGCAAAAGCTTTTTACTTCAGATGTAATTAAGCCTGTACTCCAGTTACACTTACCTATAATGAAAAATTATTACGTAAATATACAAAATATACCAGAGAAACTAGGGGAAATAATCACTTACTAAGCAAACTGAAATTTAGATAGGTAAAGTATTTTTACTATAATGAACCAGTTTCAGGAGTAACTTTAACTGAATAGTGCTCCATTACTATCAAAAAAAAAAAAAAAAAAAAAAGGAAGAAAGAAAATATCCAAACAGTACAATATATTCCTATTTACAAATACAAAGCACAAAAGCACACATCCAAGACAGCTGTGGGTGGTAGCAGGCTTTCAACTTTCATGAGACTATACAGTGAAACCAACGAAGCCCCACAGCACTACTACACTTTTTGAACAAGGTTAATAAATGCCCATGGAATTGAGGACAAGGGATGTTTTCCATTTGTTTTCATCTGGCACCTTCAGATCCCAGATAATCTGACCATGCTGAAAAGTCACAATTTGTCCAACAATAATCTAACCACAGGGATTGTTGCAGCACCCTAATGTTACCAGCCTCAAATGCCTACACCAAGAAAGAAGCCTAACTCCAGCACCAGCTCCCTCTTGGACTCAAGACACCCTGTACACAAGTTTTTAAATATTCTTTTGTCCAAAGTTTAACTGGTGAAGAAATATAGAATTTTCAGAGAGCAACACCCAGCTAACCTGGGCGTCAAAAGAGGCACAGCTGTCCTTGAATAAAGACTAAGGAAGATACTTCTCTATAACAAGTGTGGTTAAGAACTGGTTGTCTGAAGTTGCTGTGCAAACTCCATCTTTTGAGAACTCAAGGTTTGTAGAGTCCTCCACAAGACATTTAAAGTTGAGAGAGGTCAAGAAGATTCCCTTTTGCCATATGAGGACCAGATAGTAGGAGGAAAACAGAAAAGGAAGCAAACAAGAACCATTTTCTGAAGCATCAAGAGACCAGTCACTACTGCTACAAAGCATAAGCATGGAAGTAAGAACACCTACAGCCAAAGTGTGACAGATCTCTTCTGTCCTGCTGATGAGAGAACGAGCTACTAACCTATACACACATTTTACTTGTAATGTTTTGTGCAACTGAGAGTGGTCCTGACTATATAATGCAATACAAAAATACCTTCTTGATCCTCTGCTGACACTTCCCTCTCTTTTAGTCAACTATTCAGGCTGCGCACAGAGCTCAGAATTCCAGCAGAATAAAGGACCTATTGCCATGCTCAAATTTGAGTGCTTTTGTCTACTGTTTCCTGCTGGATGATAACTGCCTTCTTTGTCTGCAGGGATAATGAAACATTCTAAAGACACCCATCCAAACTGTACATAAAAGTCCATACGAGAAGCAAGCATTTAAAAGGATGTGTGGTATTTAAGACTATGTTAAAATACGTATTTTTCCATTTACTCCATCTAAGCCATAAAGTTTGCACTATAAACTTCCTATTCAAATCACTTACTACATTATTGTAGGGCAACTAAGGTTTCATCAGCAACTATAAACATTTTCCCTCCTTCTCAACCAGGAATAAAAAAAAAATCACTAAATCCAGTCCTTTTGAGCTTTACCAACATTAAGTGTGAAAAATACTGTTGTATACTCATATTTTAGATTATAAAATAAAAACCTCCAATAGCACTGTTCTACATATTCAAAAACATTTAAAACATTCTCCCTAGTTTCTGCTGCAACTGAAATGATGTTATCACGTTTTCACTTCACCTGAACACTGCACTGAAATAACAGCAAGATATTCCTATTTTTTCTTAATTGTTCTCCAAATTTAGCCAGGAACTCATGCCATTTTTGACATCACTTTTGTTCCAAATGAGTTCATTAAACCCATCTCTATAAACTATATCATTTACTCTTTAAATCAGTGATAAGCTTCCATTCACTTTAGTTGTGCCTGGTTTGAATCCAGACAAATGGCCACAGATTTATTACTAGCTTTTTAAATTTTGCTTATGAAACTTGCAGCAATTGCTAACAAACTCTTACTATTCCCACTGAATTGCTTACAAGCAATTTACTTTTGGTTTCATCTCCCTTTCAGGACAACTTTAACTGCAAGAGAGGTCAGGACACATGTTTTTGCAAACGGAGGTACTTGCAGCTTGCAAAATGTTCCTAAAATTTTCCCTTATACTCAGATTTTTTTATTTTATTTATTTTTCAATCTTTGAGATGGTGGCCTTTTGACACATGGGCCTTCTCAATAATAGTATTTTTACCAGATGATATTGCTTGCCTTGCTTACCTTAAAATAAACTTAATTTCTTGTTTTTAAATTAAAGCCTAAGAAACATATCATAGGGATTCAAATCAGCCATCGAGTTTGCTTGTTTCTGTGCACTCATATGAGAATTGTTTTTTCTGAAATTGCTGAAAAAAAAATGATCAGGCTACCACAGGCTGACAGATTCACTGCCTCTTTTGCTTCAAAAAAACACAATATCCTACAACAATCGATGTCTCCACTCAGAAATTGTAAAACATCATAATTTTTAATTTTTACTTTTGGTGATAGACAAAGTTAAAATATTTACTTCAACTGTACTTTCAAGTTCAGTAACTTTGGGAAATGCTGCTTACCTTAAAAAAAAAATCCAGTGTGTTTTCTAAGAAAACATTGCACAAATATAACTTATATATTTTCCTTTGGAAAGATCTTAGAAAACAAATTCTACCAACTTTAAAACAACATGAAAAACCACATATAAACCAACACCAAGATTTGCTTTGATAACAATAATGAAAACCATTTTTTCCAGTATCAAAAACTGGAAATTCATGCTGTAAAGTCTTCAAAGTTCAAATACACCATCTGAGACTTGTAGAATTTCACTTAAATGAAATCTTTTTATTTTGATTTATCTCTTAGAAAGACACACTACTGAGCTTTGCCAATTTTTACATTTCATTCTAATTCACAAAATGTTTACTTACCACCACAGCATCTATCCAAATGTTACCAGTCTTTCACTGAGATTTTTATTTCTGGTGCCTTACTGATTTTTAACTCAGTGTAAACCTAGCAGTACATATTCAACAGGTATAATTGTAATGCACCTTATTCACTATGTTCAGAGTAACAAAGCTCAGACTTCAGACCCCTAGCCAAAAATAAACAGTTGATCTGGTTTCCCAATGTGACAGAGAACAAGCAATTCCTAGCAATTTCACCATCACCAAACACAAGACTGTTGCCAACAAAGAACTCTATAACTAGAAGTAAACCCTATCAAAGTAAATTAATGAAGAAAACCCAAGAAGAGAAATAATACACAGTATGTTACCCATGTAACTAAATTTTTGCCTTTACAACTACTGCTCAATTGCCCAAAACTTGATTCACAAGCACTTTCCCTGTAAAGAAACTCATAGTACTTTTAAATTGCCTTCCAGTGCAAATTTTCAAGCCTTGCTTTGACTTCATAATAAAATAACAGCAACAAACATATAATCCATCCCACCATCCAGCACAGGGGAAGCCCACGTCTTGTTATGAACTAAGAGGCACAGAGCAGGCACTCCACTACAACCCATGGGTCAGTGCTGAAGCTGAGCAGCAAAGCACTAATGCACTGCTGAGGCCAGAATCCTGAAGCCACGCTGAACTCCAGCCACAGGGCCAGCCTCGTAGCGCAGGAGTTTGGGGATATTATCACCATCCCCTAACCATGCATCAATGTCAGAGCAAAATTTTTTATGCATTCTAAGTTCCTAAAGAGTCCATTATGTTTCATTACTTTATTTCTAACCACAGCTCACTCTCAAAACAAGATAATTGCATTTATTATTCCAGCACAGAAACATCTTTCTTTATTGATATGTTAGTTTCTTATGAGGATTGCTCTAAGTTGTCACTTAAGGATACACCTCAATCCATTTCAGCTGTGGACTGTCACTGAAAAGCATGATCTCACCTCACTCTTCACTTTCAACTGTACATTCTTTGCCCCCTCCTTGCAGTATGAGTTTGCTATGTAGCAGGGCAAATAATTTTTTTTAATCTCATTACTAAATTTGTGGGAAACTTAAAAGTTTACCTTCGAGCAAGATCAGTCAATGGCTTGATGCAATCCACACTGAGGTCATATGATTACCATACACAAAACCACCAGTGCAGTAACACGCAGTCAGGGGAAAACCACAGTCCACTCCTTTCAACTGAGGTCAACAGCTGTCCTAGATTACATGAAATTGCACCCTCTGTTTCCACAACATTCAGATCTGCTGACTGACCCAAAGGCTATCCAACTCTGCTGGATTCACCTTTCAAAGATGTACTTAAGACTATTACTATTACTCTTTGCCAAAGGGAAAGATTAAGTACTGTTTTAAACCTCTAGTTAAGTGTCTCTTCATTAAGACATTCCATATACTTTTGTTTTAACCCTGATCTTCCTTTCCTGTAAAAACAAGAAAACTTGCAGATAAGAAATCTGTCAGCTGAAGTTACTGTCTTTTCCTTACTCTATTAAATACAGATTTAGAGTCTGCTATAGTTAATATAGCATTATTCATATTATATTATTTGATCCAGTCTTTGACAAGGAGTAAAAAGAAGGTGCCACACTAACCACTAGAGCTCTCACTGCTGTGGCTGGTAGCCAGCCTTGTCACTGGTATAGAGTAGACTATTTGTTAAAAAGGTAAAATAAACACTCTTTTTCTAGGAAGAAAAGGATTCATCCTACAAAGAAATTGTTCATCCTACAATTTCACAAAATTCTCCATTTAGAAAAATCTGCTCCTCAACTAAAGAATTGATTCATTTTGAATCATCACTCCACAGCACAACAAAGAGTTTGTTTTTGAAATAGCTGCAGCTGAAATTTCATTGGTCCACTGAGTAAGCTAATAGCTTTAATAATTTTAGCTGGAATGCTATGGAATTAATGAGTTTCTTTCACCTCCCTCAAGAAATCCTTTCATACAACAAAAGGAAGAAATGTATACATAACCACCTAAAAGGCTAAAAAAATATTTCTACATATACATTATGATTACAGTAATGTAAATCATAAATATACAATACCTTATATGATAATATGTGCATTTATATTACTGCAGTATTTTAAATTTATTAGCTTTTTTTTCTTTTTCAGATTAAAAAAAATAAACACACTGCTGTAAATCTGCTCAAAAAGGCCACAACATTTGCAGGTAAACACCTGCAAAATGCATATGTCTTTGTGTGTACATGTAACATTATACCATCCACATTCTTAGACATTAACACCAAGAAAACTCATCAGAACAGTAAACCAGACAGTGAGACTCTAATAATAACAACAGCAACAGAAAAACTAGCATATAATGTTTTTATAGACTTGGGAGATCCTGCCGCTAACCCAGGGGGTGGGAAGAGGGCTTGGACCATGACAAAACCACCACATTGTTAGCTGGCCTTTCCCCAAGCAACTGCATGAAAGAAGTCTTGGTGAAAAGTCACACAAAGAATGCTGTTACACAGCATTCCTGATCATCATCCACTGGAATCAGATTTCAAAGTAACAACTTGTATAGCAAACAAAACCTTTTAAGCTTATGGAAAATTATGGAAAAAGATTACTCTAAGAAAACTATTTAAATGGGAGATGCACTATATTAGATACAAGTGAACGATTTGCTTAAAAAACAGAATGCATACTCAGTATTATGAGAAGATAATAGAATTGGGATTCAAAAAGCTATAATCAGTCCAAACAGTCATGATTTTATTTCCTCCTCACTGAGTGTCAAAAATCCAAAGGAAATCACTGTAACAGTTAAGGAAATATTACTGAGCTGAAAGGCCCAAAACGGTCAAATGCCAACAGTTCTCAAGTATCTTCAAACAAACGCTCACTTGTTACTTTGTTTTTCAAAAAATGTGTTTATATTTTATCCAACTACTAATCCACTTACCAATCCACCAAGCTAAAGGAAAATTAATCTTTCAATAGCCTCCTTACACATAAGGCAGCAAATCAATAGGCAACTCATATACATATCAGGTTTTCTCATTTTAAAAAACTTTTATATTCAGTCATGTTTAAAACCACAACGGTTCCCCTAAATTAACATGAATACCAAATTTATCAAGAAAATCTGTCAACAAATATATTCAGAGAGAAAAGTTCCTTTTCCAATTCAATCTTACTTTCCTACTTTTAGCATCAGTAAGAAAAGAATAACTAAAAAAAAATTTTAAATGGTAAATAGCATAATGGAATTTATATAATTCCAGTCTCTGAACACTGAAAAATGTTACATAATGTTTATGTAAAAACAAAGTCCACATACAGGAAGGATTATTTTTTGTTCACAAAACTTAACCATAGCCCTAAGACAGTCACAGACAGGCAGACAAAATATTAAAACATATTCAGCTAAAATAAATTTTAGCTAATTCCTAAAATTTTTTACAAACACCATGCTCATAACTGTGCAATGTCCTATTACTCTTAAAAATTAATTAAATTGAATGTGCAGCTAAATACAGCCAACTCTTAACAACTCTTAGACCAGATAAACCCATTGACAGACAAGCCACACCACAGATACTAGTCCAGACTCCACTCAGCTAAATCCAAGAGTATTGTTTCCAAGATTTGTGAAAGTGCAGGAGCAGAATGACCATTTTCACAAAATGCAGACACTGGATGAGCATGTGCAAATGGACTTTGGCTGTTCCTATTCGAGGTCAGTTTAGGTCTCTGACAATGGAAAGCACAGAAGGAACACTGAAGCAGACTAGGACATACACCACAAAAATTCAGACAGAATTATCTCTTTGGACTCACTACAAGTTCTGATTACAGCACCAAGTAGCCACCATCACCAAGCCAAGAACAGGCAGGCATCTGTGTACTCTCCTGTGTACCCAAAAAGGTTATGAGAAGAGGTACTGGAAAGGTGAGCACAGAGTAACTGACCTTTGCCACCCCAGTCTGCAAATACCAAGCGACACCAAATAAAACCATGAGGTAACAGGGTCAAAAGAAACCCCATGGATACATCGTACTGATCAACTGCAAAATGCCTTGCCACGAAACATTATGGACACTAAACTTTATACAGAAGGAAACATTTTAATAGCATGATGCACTCATCTTCCATTAAACACAAAAATATCATGTCTGGATCAAGAAGTCCCAAAGCATAAATGCTTGTAAACTGGGAAACTTCAGAGAAGGCACACAAGACTGTGTTCATAGTGACAAAGAGAGCAGGACAAATGTTTGGCCTCTGTGCTACACTCCTCTCTTCTTACTATCTCAGGTTGTCACTTTTAAGTTCTCTGTAAGATCCATGACAGTACTGCCCCAATAATGCCGTATTTAAGGAATCACTGAAAACTGTAATTATGTATCTGCCATACATGACACTAGAGAACCCACATTAACCTGATAAGCACAACTAAGGCAGAGTCAAACAGACTCCAAACAGAAATATAAAACCTAAAACGCAAATCTAAAAAAATTGTGATCTCCAAAAGGTCAGATAAGCAGCAACAGGCCAGTAAAAGGAGAGGGAGCAGGACAAAGAATGCACACAAAGGAACCTTGCACTATTGAGGGAGGGGGGAGGAGGGAGGGACAAAACACAAAATACCAACACAACCACACCATATGCTACCATATTGTACTATTATACAGTCAGTTAATTATACTTACAGTAAAGTAATAATACTTATAAACGACACAAGTTTGATTCCCAGTCTATACATATAGAGCCCCAGAGTTCTTAAAGGCTAAAGATAACACCATTACAGAAGAGCTCTAAGATTAGGCTGCCTTCAGTTACAGTTGTGCAACTGACTTAAGACAGCTAATGTACAGGCTGCTGCTAAAAGAATATTCCTGGCCATTCCTTCTATCAGCATTAGCAGCTGGGCCAGGGGAATTTTTATGTAGCTGAAAAGGAATGCAGGGGCAGAAAAAAGAGGAATTTTAAATGCTAGTACCATCACAAAGGAGGAGGAAGCAATATATAGCAAAGACTGTCACTGCAGTAACAGCATCTTACTGCAAGTTAAGAAAATCATGGAACCCTATAGTAGAAGCTCACTACACCTTTAAGCTTCCTAATATAAAAGAAAATACAGTACCTTCAATGCCCAAAACACAGTACTTCACCTTATTATAAAGCAAATATCCAGAAGACAGTTTAAAAAAAAAACCTACAGGAGCAGCAGGCCATGTATATGTTAAGCTATCTGCATATTCAAAACAAAAAGCACACTGTTTTTCTGGCTACAAAATGAAGTTTTTTGTTGCCAGAAGGCAGAAAGAAGAAAAACCTTGTATCACTGACTTAAAATCAGCAATTTCTTTTCTTGTTCTGAAAAGCTAAGACCATTTAATTATTTCTGTACTTAGAGAAAGACTACATAATTACAAGTTTATAAAGCTGAATCCTTACAAGGTTTTATCAGAAATGGCTTTTTGCAAGTTTCTTCTCAAATACTTGTATCTTTCAAGTAATGTATTCACTTGTATTCACTTGGCAACAAAAGGTGTAAGCATTAAAAAAAAAAAAGTATTAACCTACTGTAAATGCCATTTTCAACTGGCAATCCCATTACCTCATCTTCAACAGTATTTCCTTAAGTTTAAAAATCTTCTGGCACAATCTCTTGTTAGGCAACTCTTTGAAAGGAAACCTTCAGGTAAGACTGAAAATTTCTGATATGCAACATCAGCCAACGTATTTTCCAAGGTGCACATCCTTCTGTAAAGGTGTTATTTAAAGGACATTTGGTCCACAAAGTAGAATTTGATGTTTTCAACACCATGGACAAGATCTGTTACAGAGGCTGGCTGTTTTCAGAAGAAAATATAAATTCTTAAGCCTCTCAGCGATGCAATTTTCAGTATGAAGCCTTCACTGATGAAAACACTTGGGTATTAAAATTATAGTACAGTGTAATATCTTTGCTATTTAAACTTAAAACATTTCAATCTTATAGAGTAATTCGCTTTCAGATAAGAATTTATTATTACAATTAATAGAGCCATAAGAGAGATAACTAATAGGAGGCTCAGATCTTTGATGAACAAACACTATCAAAGTGAGTTCTCAAGACTTTATGCAAAGAAAAAGTTTCAACACCACCACAGACCATAGCAAAGCATTCTTAAATACCACTTTAAGTATAAAATCAAAAAACACTTCAGCTACTTCATACTTCACAAATTTTACTCTATATTTCAAGAAGTCTCAGGCTTTCTTATTACTATTTCCTAAAAATGAAACTGTCCAGCTGCCATTTCTAAAGAGATTAATTCGGCACTGCATGTATCGACATGAGAGGAATAATAAAGAAGAGGAATAAGACTTAAATACTGACCACTAAGTTCAGTGATGTGTTTGAGTCAGTTGCCACTAGAATGGTAAACCTAGAGCATATATATACGTATGAACAGAGCAGACAAAGGTATACAAGGGGAAGGGTAGATCAGCACAAACATGAGCAGGCCCTCTGTTCCTGCAACTCAACTGCAACAGAAATAGCAAAGCTGCATCAACACTAAGCTAAGATATAAATTAGCTAGAATATTTTGTACACAGCACAGAATCTACAGACTACAATTTACACAGACTGTCCAAGTGAAATCCAGAATCCAATCATAATTTCTCCTCTCACAAGAGAAAGGGCTCAGTATCAAAATGAGCGGGCTATTTACAGATAGATGATGGATAGGAATTCAGAAGTATCTACTAGAGACAGAGGGCAGCATTCCAAAAGTGATTGAAAAGTTAATTGAAATTTTTCACTCATAACACTCAGCTATTAGTATAAACATAATCAAGACAGGATATTCAGTGGAGACTTTCTTGAGCAGCTCTACTCAGCAGGAGCAGAACTGATGATAACCTGAACAGTGAAATTAGAAAGATGCAAGGGAGAGGTAAGCACTACTGCAACTTTCCAGCTCTAACTTCTTTGTTACAGAACCTATTAGTAAATCAGGCATGAAAGAGCCAACCTTTGAAAATGCACTGGTGCATTCAGTCTGGACTATAGACATAAAAATTCCACTTTCCTTCATGAATGGTGCACTTTCAACAACTTTCTATAAATGCTCAGGTTCCAACTAAATACACATAAAATTAATTGATTTTACCCATTAAAATCTTATGTTAAAATCCAGTTTTTCTATTGTAACTTTTTTCCTTAAAATGAAACTAAGGGTAATGATAGATGCCCTCAAACTAAACTGAACCTAAACTGGACATATAAACATTACTGTAAAACAGTTATCTCCTTCCAAAGCAGTCAATGTTTTCTTTTATGTTTAGAATCCCTATATTTTTTTCCACAGATTTATTTCCCTCATACAAAATAAGAGAGTTCACAAAAAGCAAGAATAAAACTTACCCCCATTATCTGTTCTCTTTAAAGCACCATCCTTATGAGGGCATAATTCACATCTCTAGGAAAAAAAGCAAAAATAAAATAAAAAAATGGAATGATCATAGAAGCACTGAAAAAGAAACCACACACATTAAAACTGTTATCTGATATTAAGGAAGCAACCATTCTTTAAAAACGAATGGGTGTGTTTTCCTTTAACCTTTACTTGAATATTAATGTTAGTTTGTGAAAAATAAAGCTTTCTCCTCCAAATCTTGAAACTGTGACACACATTAAAGCTACTCGCAGTTCTACCTCCAAGATTTTATTCCTGGATTCCACACCCTGGAATTCTGAAGACAAGCCTCCAAAAACCATAGTATAGGGTAGACTTACATGCCAAGAAGTTTGGACACAGTCCAAAAACTTCCTACTCTATTTCCCTCTCCTGGCATCTCTGTATTTTTCAAGGAGGTCAATCACAAAGAAGTGCCGTGGATATGATCGGCACAGGTGCACAGAACTATGGCTGACCACACAGCCTCTGCTGACTCCCACTTGTCCTGAGAGATGAAAATCAACCTCACTTTCTGTCTCAGAAAAAGGAGATCGGAAGTTGACTTATCCCTACAACTGTAGAAAGACCGCATGTCTGGAATTAAGCAGTTTGATCATAGAATCACAGAATAAGCTGAGTTGCAAGGAACCCACAAGGACCATCACAGTCCCTTACCCCTGCACGGCACCATCCCCAAGAGTCGCACCATGTGCCCAAGAGTATAGTCTAAACACTTCTGGAACTCTCTCAGCATTCTTGGTGATGTGACCACTTCCCCAGGGAGCCTGTTAAGTGCCCAACCACCCTCTGGGTGAAGAATAATATCCAACCTAAACCTCCTCTGACAGAACCTCAGACCATTCCCTCAGGTCCTGTCACTGTCACCACAGAGAACAGATCAGTGTCTGTCCCTCCTCTTCCCCTGAGGAAGTTGTAGACTCCAATGAGGTCTTCCCTCCGTCTCCTCCAGGCTGAACAGACCCTGCAACCTCGGCTGCTCCTCACATGGCTTCCCCTCAAGACCCTTCACCATGCTCATGGCCCACCTTTGGACATCCTCTAATAGTTTAGTATCTTTTTTATATTGTGGCACCAATCCCAGGCGCAGAGCCTGGCACTTGTCCCTCCTAAACTTCATATTGTTGCTGATTACCCAGCCCTCTAATTTATGAAGGTCTCTCTGCAGGCCCTCCTTGCCTTCAAGGGATTCAACAGCTCCTGCCAGTTTAGCATCATCTGCAAACTTGTTTAAGTGTCCCTTCCAGTCCTGGGTCCAAGTCATCTGTGATGTAATATTCTTCCAACATACACCAGGATCACAACAGAACAGTTTTTCTTCTATCACTGCCTCCTATCAAGTTCCTAATATAATGTTTATCTCCAAGTGTCTTAGAGCATGTGAACCAATTCCAAACCAAAGATGACAGAAATTAACAGGTTTGACACACATTTCACTTCAAGTGCTCCAAATTACAAGCATAGGAACACCATCATACAGGATTCTATACCTAGGAATCACCTTATTACAACCTTTATATATTTCCAGATTAGGAACAACTCAAAGCATATAAACCTAATAATCTTCTTAAGCAAATCAAGATCATCAGATGCAAACTTAACACTATATCCTTCAAGAGTGGGACACCTGTTCTTCTCCCTGTTCCCTAAACAGTGCTATTCTCCATTACCAGCTAACTGACAAGACAGCAGATAAAGGAGCCTGTGAGGCTAGAAGTGCCTCAGAAACAGATTGTGCAAAATTATTTGAGGAACTAGAAATTCCATTCCTGAAATTCATATGGGTAAAGTATATCTTAAGGACTATCTTAACTTGTAAGAAATTTGTAAGACTATCTTTCTTAACCCATAAAAAAATTGATATTAGCAGCAGAGAGGCTATCACAGAGGGTATAATAGAAAAATTCTTACATTATTTCTTCTCAGTGCACTGGTATAGAGAACTGCACACAGAAACAAGAACCTTTAGGATTGTAGCCTTTTGTCTTTTGCTTCACTCATCTCTCACACTCACTAAAATGATCAGCAATTTACTGAAAGTCAGCATTAAGTCTATGGTGAAATTTAGATATAAAAGTGGCTGAATACTTCTTAATCATTCTGCAAGTTGCCGGCAGACTGGGACCATTACACCTTTTTGGGGGTTTTTTTCATCAAGATACTGAAATGAACTGATCAGTTCATTTTAAACAAAATCCTACACATGCAGTATATTTGTGAGCTGTATCTTAACACTTCAGCTCTCCAAATATTAAATACTAAGTGCCAAGAGACACACAGCAGCAAATGAAACTACAGTCTCATTCCACTTAATTTCTCATACACTGAACCAGATTCCTAAAGCAAGGAGCCTGATATACATTGCTGGTCACAGTGCAATAAAGTTTGCTCCCATTCCAAAGCTGCAAAATGGCAGCTTAAAACCAATGAGAAAAGATGACGTATCTGAGAGAAGAGAAGCTGTTAACAGCTTCTACCTTGCCTCATCTCTGCAAGCCTATGGAAGTCTGACATACATTTTCACTAGTGGCAAAACCAGTTTAGGAGGTTCTCTTCTTCCCTTCACCTCCCCCTCATTAATTTTTCCCGCCACCACTCCCTCAGCTACTGACACAACTATCTGTAGGGTTGCTCCTTAGAACAGATCAGTGAAATGAAATGAAATAAACTTTTTAATATTTTTAATTCAGGTCATATCACTGATGCAATTTAAGTATAACCCCAGAAACAGCTGCATCAGCAAAACTGAAGGGAGGGAGCCACAGCACCATAGTGTTAGTAATTAAAAAATTAGCAAGCTTCTTGGGCAAACTTTACCACAAAATAAATCAAAATCATCACAGGACACTAAACTGCAATGACCTGATTCAGTCCTTTATGCAGAAGCGTTAAGCATGCTCTATTCAGTCTCATTGGCTTCACGTGATTTATTTTTGTCTCCTATGTCTACAAGGGCTCAGATCCCTCATTAATCCTCTGCAGTCCTGGCTGCAACCAGTCAGAGAAGATGCAAGACAGAAAACTGAAGTGGAGGAGGAAGCTTTGACAGCAAAAGAAAACTTGAGTGCAAAACTGCACTCAGCTCTCATGGTGCCGACAATTGGTAATTCCGCAGAGATATTTGCCCTTTGATGACATAGAGTACTTCTGGTGCCATGAAATCTGGCTACAATCTGCAACAAAGTAGCACTCTAATAAGCTAACAGACCAGACAGCTACCCCGACCCCTTCTATTCCTTTTCTCTGTATTAGGAACCTAACTCCTTCCCAGCTTTCACGCTCTCAGATTCTGTCACCCATTTCTGCTCTGCCAAGTTTCAGTAGACACCAGTAAACAAATAGTAAAACCAGGAGCTCTGCCAGGTGGGAACAGTCAATCTCATGCCTTGAGACAAGTAGCTAGCGGAGAATTTTTTTCCTTAAACTAACACTTTATTACTAGTTCTAAAATGGATGGAATAATATTTTGATCTTTTTATCATGCATATTGACGATGCAACACAGTACATGGAATAATGTGATGATCCATACAGATGGTCTGTAATATTTGAGCACATGGACCATTACAGGGATCTTTTCTCCAGTTGTATAAGTCTTGTGTCTGGCAAAGGATTTCTGACACGGATTTATTGTCTGAGCATTCAAAAACACTGAGGAGAACTTCTAAACCAGCTGTGGGGGTAGAGGCAGTAGGTAACAGGGACAGACACGACACCTACAAGATATGAGAGCACAAATAGAGCAAGCTGCTATGACAGATCAACAGTTCAGATAAACATCATCAGGTTAAGCATTGCAAATGTGAACACTACAGAAGTTGACTATGACCCTAGAGAATCACCACATCCTTTGGTGTGCTGAAGGGCATTAGTCTCATAGACGGAGGTGCAGCAGCTGTACACTGTGGCAACTGTACAAGTGGCACTGTAGGTACTGGCAGCTTAATTAGATCTAAGAGAGTGAAGAGACAAATACTGGCTGAAGGAACACAGTGAAGTTGTAGGAAACTACATGATCCTTTTCCTTCCTCTCCTTAGAGTGTAAGGACATCTAGTCTCTGCAGCTCTTTGGTGGAAGAGACTGAGTTCATGGATCTAGCTTCTGTCCAAGCACAATAGGGGTGAACTCTCTGCAGGAATTGCTTTGGACTATGAGGTCTCCTGTAGAGGACTAAAGTGAAACTAATCTCAAAGCTGTGAAGCTGGAAGAGTCTGATAGTGTGACTGTCACAACTCACTTCTGAGCCACATAAACAGCAACTTAATTAAGTAAACAAAGACTGATCCTATAACCTTAGCATTCAGGTGAATTGAGATTGCCCAGGTCTGATGAAAAACCCACTGCCTCCTGAGGAGTCTGGTTTTTAAAATGTCATCCAGCAGAGAACTAAAGTCAGAAGCATAAGAGATCTATGCAGAAGAAGAAAGAAATTTTTATTCCCCCAACATTATTTTAAAAAGTAAAAATAACCAAGAAGAAATAAAGAACTGAAATAATAACAGAAAAAAAAAAGAAAAAAAAAGAGGTGTCCACTAAAGAAAAAAGTTCTAAGAATGGAAAACCAAAGTAAAACAAGGAGCTAACTAATTCCAGCTTCCCATACTGAATCAGTTACGGTCCAACTTGGCTCCACTGCATTGTGGCATAAAGTGTTCTTCCTCTGTTCTAGATAAATATGCCTTTCCATTTTAACCAGGACTAAAAGCTACCTTAACCAGCATTAGGTAACATCATACAAGCATAATTATTCAAGTCTTTTTGGTTAACCTAGCTCTACCAATCTTTTAACTGGAAAGGCATTGAGAAGATTATTTAATCCAAGAGACTACCTTATTCATGTTGAAATGAAGAGAAAGAGCAAAAGGCACATGGTAAATAGGGAAGATAAAGAGAGACAGGGACAAGACTATACAAGCAAGAGAGAAGAAAAAAATATTAATAGGAATATAACATTGTTCTTCCCCCAGGGTTCTAAAAATTTGGAGCACATTCATAAAGCATCATCTGCAGACATCTATTATATGCTGTCTCTTGTTACAAGAAAAAAAAGGTCAAAGAATTCTTCTGCAAGTAATTTACTGAACTGCGGCCCAAGCTAGGCCATTGGAACCATTCACCTGAATAATGACTGTCAACCAAGTAAAATCCTGCAGGACTGAATTCCCAGCATTGCAATGAGGCAATAAAACGTTTCTTTCACTGTGACCTGTTAACCTAAATAACACAAGAAGATCTACAGCAGATTAAACAGACCACAGATCCTTAAAGTTAGACAAGAAATCAGGCTGCAGCTCCAGCTGACTTTACTACAGGCTCACTTTAAGGTAGCATAATTGCAGTGTGATGCCAGAAGATCATCACTGGCCATCCCCTGCTGTGTACTTTCTACTGCCTTCCTTGTTCTGGGAAAAGCATTCAATTGACTATATGGAAATTCTAACCAGCAACCTCAAAATAATTTTTTTTTCAGTCAGATCACTTTGAGCCACATTTCCATAAGGCTACGCGAACAACAAGGTCAGATAACAAACATAACAGGAACACAGACAGGCAGCCCGGAAAGGATATAAAGGATGTAACTACATTCTTTGGGAGGTAGCATTATCTACAAATCAGAGTGGAAGTCCAACCAAAGGCCTTACTTTAAATAATAGAGAAATAAATTAAAAACTAAATAAACCATACACTTGAAACAGACTAATTTTATGTTGGTAGTAACACAGATTTCTTGGGCTCAGTTTTGTGTTGTTATTTCCCTGACATTCATATATTTCATGATTTTCAACAAGCATCAGCCATATAAGCAAAATGTTCAGTTTGGAAGCTTATATTCATAATCAAGGTCCATATACCCAGTATGACACACTTCCAGAACAGTTCTTATTCTCCAAAGTACATTTTCATCACAAAATTACTGTTTCATACTGCTTGAAAACAGGAAAAAAATCCCAAAACCCCAAGCCCCAACAGTATTTAACTGAAAGAAATAACTCTATCAGATGGCAATACATGATCAATGAAGTTACAAATAGCAAAACAGTGAGTTACAATCAGCATTACATTTCTTGAAACCTGACACTCAACCTCTTTCAATTTTTTTTCATCAACAGCAGTTAAAACTTGTCAGACAAAACATTTTATTCTGATGCTCCTGTTAATCATTAATCAAACAGAAGAACGGTTAAATCCACTTGTTGGTGCAAACTTTAGTTCACTTTTTAGTGAAAGCATGAGCTGGAAGACAGAAGAGGGGAACAGAATGGAGTCCCCATAATCCAGGAAGAAAATTGTCAGTGACCTGCAATGCCACTTAGACAGTCCCAAGTCTGCGGTGCTGGATGGGATCCACCCAAGGGTACTGAGGGAGCCGGCAGAAGAGCTTGCCAACTCACTTTTAACCATTTAGCAGCAGCAGCTTTAGATAACCAAGGAGGTCTCAGTTGACTGGAGATTAGCAACTGAGACACCCACGTACAAGAAAGGCTGAAATGAAGATCCAGGGAATTGCAGGACTATCATCCTGAGCTCAGTGCTGGGGAGGTCATGAAGCAGATCGCCTTGAGTTGCCAATCACAGGGTATATGCTGAACAACCAGGGAAATCAAGCCCAGCCAGGATGGGCAGGTCCTGACTGACCAAGCTGATCTCCTTTTGTGACAAGGTGATCCACTTTGTGGATGAGGGAAAGGCTGTGGATGCGTCTACCCAGACTTTATTAAAACCTTTTACACCATTTGCCACAGCATCCCCTGCAGAAACTGGCTGCTCACAGCTTGGACAGGTGTTCTGTTGTCTGGGTAGAAAACTTGGGATGGCTGGGCCCAGAGGGTGTTTGGTGAATGGAATTACATCCAGTTAGTGGCCAGTCACCAGCAGTGTCCCCCAGGGCTCAGTGTTGGGACCAGTTCTGTTTAATGTCTTTAGCAATGATCCAGATGAGGAGATCAAGGGCACCCTCAGGCAGTTTGCAGACACACTGAGTTGGGTGGGAGTGTTGATCTGCTGGAGGGCAGAAAGGCTCTGCATGCATTGATGGGGAGAGGCCAGAGGTCTGAGGTTCAACAAGGCCAGGTGCCTGGTCCTGCCCTTGGGTCACAACAACCCCTGCAGTGCTACAGGCTGGGGACAGAGTGGATGGAAAGATGCAAGCTGGAAAAGAACCTGGGGGTGTTGGCCAACAGCAACTGAATGTGAGCCAGCAGCAAGTGCCCAGGTGGCCAAAAGGCCAATGGCATCCTGGCCTGGACCAGCAATAACGTGGCCAGCAGGACCAGGACAGTGACCATCCCCCTGTACTCAGCACTGGTGAGGCCACATCTCAAATCCTGGGTCCAGTTCTGACCCCTCACTGCAAGAAGGACATTGAGGTGCTGGAGAGAGTCCAGAGAAGGGCAAAGGAGCTGGGGAAAGGTCTGGAGCAGAAGTCTGATGAGCGGCTGAGGGAGCTGGGGGTGTTTAGCCTGGAGAAAAGGAGGCTCAGGGAATAGCTTATCTAAAACTCCACATCTCTGCTCTCTGAAAGAGGCATGTAGCAAGGTGAGTGTTGGTCTCTTCTCCCAGGTAACAAGTGACAGGACGAGAGGAAATTACCTCAAGTTGCAGCAGAGGAGATTTAGATCGGGTATTAGGAAAAATTTCTTCAATGAAAGGGTGGTCAGGCACTGGAATAGGCTGCCCAGGAAAGTGAAAAACCACCATCCATGAAAGTGTTCAAAAGGCATGTGGATGTGGCATTTAGAGGCATGGTTTAGTGGTGAACACAGTGGTGGCTAGGTTAACAGTTGGATTCGATGATCTTAAGAGGTTTTTTCCAACCTTAACCAATAGATGACTTTATGAATCCTTCAAATTCTTATGACTATTTTAAATTAACCTAGGAGGAAAGAGTCAATTGCCAAGCAGAAAGCCTTTTATTGCTTTACTTCTGAATTTGCTTTCAAATACATCTATTTTACAGCACACAATGCTACTGGGTATTTCTGTGTATATCACAACACACTAACTCAACATACTTTTTTGAAGTACATGGACAGATTTACAAAGGTAAGCAAAGCAGCTGATCAGAGAGTTAGTTTCTAATCAATGGCTTTTCAGCTGGCAGACCATGATACTCTTAGCAGCCCTGACTCCCATTTATCAGTAGCTGCAGCAGCCTGCAGCACAACTGTGTCCAGATACTCATGTCCCAAGTTCTGTGGTACAGCTCACCTGCCTTCACCAGTATTCCATACCATTTTGTCTCACCCTTGGGTTCTACCAGGAAAAAAGACATCTCTGGAAGTCACCTCTAATATTTTTTATTAAATCTGAGATGATCTTTCCCAATTCTACAGACTTCAAATATGTTAGGTAGTCTTATATACTTCCAATAATACCTTAAGAATATGATAATAATACCCTAATAATATCTTAACATGGATTTTAAAACTGGTTTATGAGGATAAAGATCTTGATATGGGTAGTTATTTTAGTTAATGCAAAACAATTTAATGCTGGCAGACACATACCTATTCCTGTCAAAAACATAAATATTCTGAGAAAAAAAGACCATCTAGAAAACAGCTCTGAGCACAAAGTTTATTAAAAATCAGTTCTAGAGTTTCAGTTATGCCAGTGCTGTACATACATCATCAAACCTATACATAACTATTTGAAGTTTATTCACTTCTTTCAATGAAAAGTTATCTTAGCTCAAAATACTCTTGGTATTTATTTTCCTTCTCCCCTAAAGGATCTGAAAATTTCATTTTCTCCATGGGAAAGAATCCTTTATTTTCTAATTTCCTTTTATACTTTCCACATCCCTCTTACCCTAGTGTGTCTTCTTCAATTGGAAAAAAAATAAAAATAAAAAAATAACACACGTACACTATGTAAACATAGGTCTGTCTATAAGAGACACCATATTCTAAAGACACTTCAATAAAATTGCTAACTAAAATAAAGAACCACAGACAATTAGATTATTCATAATAAAAAAACTAATTCAAATTTAGCTAATCAGAGGCTATCTACAGAAAAACAAGTATCTCAGAGCCTACAAAGTACCAGTTTTTACAAGACTAGACAACAAAAAGAAAAACCAGAAGACTTTGCAGAGTGGTGCAAACCAGTACACTACTGGAAATTTAGATCTTCGCATAAATTCTATCAATAGATGTGAATTTACAGGCAGTCAGCACAAGAACAGACCCAGCAACAGGATGTGCACCAGACTGACCATATCTACATCTACTGGCAACAGTTTACCCCAGCCATAAGAATGCAGAGACATCTCATCTTTCCATTCACTACTTCAAGCCATCTTCTATGAAGCACAATCACTACTACCAACATAAAGAAGATTACCAGGGAAAATCAACATCTCAGCCCTTGAAGCCTCCAGAAAGTTCAGTAACACTCACAAGCATTTCCAGCAGCTGCTAAAAATTACTGATCCTCTACTCACACCAAACTTAGGCTATCTATTAATATCAGATGTTTTTACACTAATATTTTACTGATGATTTCTGTTTTTTTCTTTAAAAACAGTTAGGTACTATGAAAATTCATGTTAGTGTTTATATCTGTTTTAGCATCCATGCTTTGTAATACTTCCAGAGTCAAAAGTTCATTTTTCCCCCTGCTTGATACAGCAAAAAGGATGAGCTTGCTTTAAGAACATGTGGCCCAGCCAAAGAAGAGACTGCTATCTACAAAACGGAATCCACACTTTCTTATTTATCAGTTTCTAAATGACAGTGGGATAGCAATATACTTCATCAATATTCTCAACCTATGGAATCTTAAGACCTTACAAACTCACAAAATACCCACCTTCACTATTTTGATCTAAATGGCTCTATAAATAATAGCTTGCAACCATGCCAGGATTTGAAGAAGTCAGCAAGGAGCTAACTACACAATTTTTCAATCAAATATCCAAAAAGAAGCAAATTAAAGTTTCTACATTTCTAGCCTATGATTCATACCAGACTCCAGTGTTCGTAAACCACAATGAAGAACCAAGAGAAATCAAAGGATCTTCTGCCACATACACAAATCCCCAACTGGCTGACATCACTAATAGAGCAAACGAATGCATACTGTCAGTATTTCTCTTCCAAAGTGCTATGTTCTGCAACTTGACAACTTAAGAAATTAAGTCATCTTCATCTTCAAATAACCATTTCTTGATGCTGACAAATTTGCCAAATTTCTGCCCCATCTCTATTCAGTCATCTGTCCCAAGAGAAGGAGAGAACTTTTTTTTAAAGCAGACAGCTGACAGGTGAAAGAAAAACAGACTGACTACCTGAAGCATTTTGGGGTTTATACCTGGATAAATTAAAGAGACTCAACCTAGTTCTTTTTATCAATGCACTGGATAAAAATATATGCAGATTTAGTTAGCTCTGTCAAAAACATCTACTATAGATAATAAATTTGTAGACTATGACAAGAAGATTAGAGCCACTCAACATGCAAATCAGCATTCTTCCAAGACCATCCACTCAGTAAGTACTACAGGTGACATTTAGTCATACTTTTACTCAGTGTATGTAAGCTAACTAGGAGTGAGATAATGTAAAGTACAATGTAACATAGTGATGACACAAAATGTGTATTATGATCTGGCTACTCTAGCTTCAGAAGTCCAAAACCATAAATTTCCCACTACACATTTAAGAATAGTAAGCCCTGTTAGATGTTGCAAGAATCCAAATTATAAATATATATAAAGTTTAAGATTCACACACTGATCTTCAATGGAAAGCATCAGAAGGCTATGAGAAATCCCACATTTAGCTGCACTTCCAACTAAGCATCCAAGTTTTTGTTATCAGCCTGAAAGTATGCTACTAACCCAATTGAATCTACATGAAGAAAATACAGTATGCAATGGTTCACTTCAATGTTCTTGTGCAACACACCACAGCTTTATCCTAAAAATTCCTAGCTATAAAATGTTACCATGAAGTCTAAGTAAGGCTTCTCAGAAGTTGAGGAACTCCTTGCTTACTTTAGTGACTTCTAGTGAATACAATGAAACGAACAGGCATAAAACATTTCCACACAAGGATTATGCAATTCCTGTAAAGCAACATGTTTTGTTCTAGTCTCACTTTGATTAGTAATTTTGCCACAGAACCTTTAGACTGTTTACTGAAGTACCTGTTATATTGACATCTGTCCTAAAAAAATTTTGATCAAGTAGTACTCAAGTGATGTAATATTGTTTTAAAGCCTGAATACACTATGTAACCATAATTTGCACAATGTAATCATAAATTACTGCACAAATTACATGTACTTTTCAGCAAACTGCAGCTAACCAAAACCTCAAAGAAAAGTAGTAGACCTTTTCTCTGCTGTAGGGAAGTGCTTCAGGTAAGTTTATGAACTCATCTGTGTATTTAGAAACCAAGTAACAAGTATGCATACAAGCAGGGAAAAATACAGCACACACAAAAAAAGAAAAATAAAAGCATGAAGGAAGCACAATCAGAAATGGCATTAATATTCCCACTTTGATGTGTGGGGGAAGTACACAGAAACTATACTGCACTTCTGCAGCACCTTCTGCACTTCTTGTACTCCTAACCTTGATGATCAGACACTGCAATGCTAAGCAATTCTGTCATCTTTTGAGTTGCATTACAGTAACGTAATGGGTCTGTATTCACTACATACACCAACAAAATGTGTACAGGAAAAAATATTTTCTCATACTCATGAAATGCAAAGCAAACAACACTCACACATCTATGTAATGGAAACACACATCATTCGATCAACAGAATCAAAATAAAAATTTTCACTTTCACCACAATCAGAACAACAGTCTCCACAATCATTCCACTTTTCTCCCTTAATTTGGTTCAATCTGAGTTTTGCCTGCTACCTTCCCCAATTAATTTCCTTATCTTGACTTCCTTATGCCCCATCTGTGGCACCATGACACACCATGGTGAGTTGATCCTGGCTGGATATTAGGTATCCACCAAAGCTCTGTCACTCCCCTCCTCAGCTGGACAGGGGAGAGAAATTGAAGAAAAGGCTCCTAAGTCAACATAGAGAAATCACTCACCAGTTACCATCATGGGTAAAGGAGATTCAGTTTGGGGAAAAATTATTTTATTACCAAGCAAGTAGAAGTAGGAATGATAATGAGAAAATAAATACTGAATTTTAAAATACCTTCTCCTGATCCCTCAATTCTTCCCAGGCTCAACTTCACTCCCCATTTCCACTACCTCCTCCCACCCAATAGCACAAGGGAATAGGGGATGTGGTAAGTTCATCACACACTGTTTTCTCTTCCTTCTCAGGGGCAGAAATCCTCACACTCTTCCCCTGCTCTAGCATGGGATCCCTCCCACACGGGACATCCTCCACCAACTTCTCCAACATAAGCCCTTCTCATGGGCTCCAGTTCTTCGCCAACTGCTCCAGCATGCCCCTTCCCATGGGGAGCAGTCCCACAGGAAGACTGCTCCAGTATGGAATCCCCATAGGTCACAAGTCCTGCTAGCAAACCTGCTCCAGCATGGGCCTCTCTCTACCCACGTCCACAAGGCCTGCCAGGAGCCTACTCTAGCATGGGCTTCCCGTGGGTTCACAGCCTTCTTCAGGTGCATCTACCTGCTCCAGCATGGGGTCCTCCACAGGCTGCAGGTGGATCTCTGCTCCCCAGCTGGCTTCCATCAACCGCAGGAGGACAGCCTGCCTTCCCAGAGTCCTCACGACCAGCTGCAGGGGAATCTCCGCTCCAGCACCTAGAATACCTCCTCTCCCTCCTTCTTCACTGACCTTGGTATCTGCAGAGTTGTTTTCTCTCACACATTGTCTCTCCTCTCTCCAGCTGCAGTTTCTATTGAGCAGGGGTTTTTTATCTGTTCTTAAATATGTTATCTCAGGGGCACTGCCAGAGTTGCTGATTGGCTTGGTCTTGGCCAGCAGCAGGTCTGTCCTGGAGGCGGCTGGCATTGGCTCTGTCAGACTCAGGGGATGTTTCTGGCAGCTTCTCAGAGAAATCCCTCCTGTAGCCCCCCTTATTAACAAAACCTTGTCACACAAATCCAATACAATATGTTGTACCTAAGAATCTTTAGGCAGACTTTTTATTCAAGATATCCAGCTAGAAACTGATATTCAATGCTTTCTAGACTGCACAGTCATTCATAAAAGCCAGATGAATAACAAAAGCACACAGATCACATTTTCTGTAGTGTGCTCAAAACTAAAGCAATTCTTCTAGTAATATTTGTTACAAAATTCTTAAAGTAGTTGTACTAATATTCTTACATAAAGTGTCCTTTAAGGAAAAATATGGATACACATTAAAGAAACATTCATTTCAACATTTCTTTAAGAATTATTTCAAGAGATATCTTCAAAGAGCCTGCGGAGTGTATTAGTCCTTAGTGGAGGACAATATTTCAAATTGAAGAAAAAAATCCCAGCAAGTTTTCTTCTTCTAAAATAATGTTTAGTTCACTTGTATTGTGACCATATTTATCAACATTCATTCTAGTTTACAGATATAGGTGTAATAAGTACAGAGCTCTCACTCCCCTGCAGGCAGCCTGTTGAGCCAGAGGTGTCAGAGCTCTCATCACAAACCTGTCTGCATATTGGAAGACTGCATTCCTAGTTCCTCCTTCTTTGCCTCTTTCTGTTTAGGAAAAAGGCAAGTAATAATAATGCACCTATGCTTATTTTACACTACATAAATGCTGAGGATGACGTGTAAAAATACGGATACATCAAACAAATCTTATGAGCAGCTCTACCAAAAAAAATTGTAAAAAAACATATTTTAAAAAGAGAATTTGGAGAGAGCTCCACTTCTTGTTTTAGTAAAATTTTTTTAAAAAGTTTAAAATTCAAGCATTCAGACTTTGGATCATCTGTGCAACAGATGCAGCTGCAGCTCATGTCTGGCAGAATAACCAGCAGGAACCTATTGCTATGAGCACACCACGTACCTGAACTGGGTAAACAGTACAGCTGCATTTCTACTGGTCTGAACCCTTAAGTACTGAGTAGCGTATGATCTAAACTTACTCTGCAATGATGGTCTTTTTGTCTCCACACCAAGTTCCAAGAAACACATGTGCAAGAGACTCCAGTTATGCCAGACTGAGCTGAGATCCAGATGGATGCTATCTCAAGTCTTACATGGCTAGCTCCACAGGGAGTCACAGCCCCCTCAGCACATTCCCCAGGACTAAAATCCAGGTGGCTTATTAGAGAAGCTGTAGTGTCATACAAATGTGCTGACTCAGTTCTGGACCATGACTGCATTTAACTTCATAAGCCACCCCACCAAAAAAAAAAAACTAACACAGAAATGCCAAGTGAAAAAAACAGGACTGTTATGACATTAGAGTAATTTGTACCAAGTACAAACTGATTTTTCCAGATTCAAGGACAGGCTTACAATATTCATATTCCAGTGAAACACATCAAGAGCGTAGTGATACACCTGCAATGGAAGAAAACCAACCTCACATCTAGCATCTGAGCTCCTCACATTTACCATCTGAGCTGTGCTTTGAGGTAGTAAAACTTCCTGTAATTCTTAACACTGAAGTCCAGTATTGAGACCTCCTGGTCTCTCTTAATCAAGTTAGATTCACAAGGAACAGGACCTATGCATAACTAGAAAGCCTGACCAAGCTACCTGTACAAACAGTGAACTCCTCCCTGCTGCCTGGTATCTCTACCACACAGATTACTGCAGCTCCTTCATGAAGAATACTAGCTTGTAGTAAACCACAAACACATTGTCTATTTTTACCCCACTATATACTATATTTAAATTATTCTTAACATAGGATCATCAAGGAAGATGTTTGACACATAACAGGATTATGGGGAAAAAAGTCTTTCTGAACAACAGTTGTGCTACAAATCCTAAGCTTAGTTCAGCAGGCTCTCTTTGGGTACCAGAACTATCAGCCTTTGGACAACATACATGCACCATGCAATTTCTCAAGCCAGGACCCAAAGTCCCTTATGCAGTAGTCCATATATACACAACCTCACAGAGACCCCAAAATTATTTTTTTCTACATCAATACGTGTCTGCCCTGCTTTATGACTCAGAAGTTTGCGTACATCTGAAGACACCAAAAGGGCCCACTATGCAGGGTAGTAACAGTTGGTGCTCACACAGGCAAAGCTGGGCAGCCACCACCCATTTTGCAAAGACCTGCATTCCCAGCTCACCATATGTCAGCTAAGATAAATGAGCTAATTTACAGAAAGATTTTTCAAGCAATAGTTAAAAATTTACACAATATTGCAAAATGTGCGTTACTGGGATTATGATCTTCAACTATGTACTACATAAGCATGATTATAAAGTAAGTCAAATAATTACCAGTCACCTCAATATATCAATTATGCAAACAGTTCAGGTTTATGAAAAGTCACAGTTTCTTTCACACACACAGAATAACATGACCCTGCTGGAACCAAAATTCAGTAAGACTTGTCCAGCATGGAGCAGTGCTTTCCAACTAGTAACTCACCATTCAACAGCTAAGACACTCTCTCAGCTCACCAATAAACATGCAGAAGTTAACCAGCCACCACTTTCACTATAACCCAGTATGTACCAGCCTAGAGGCAGCACACAAAAGGAAGGAAACACAGTATGCATGAGTGTATAACACTTGATAGTAAAAGGGAAGTCAATTGTCCTGGTCCACTGTTAAGTGACCTTCTCTGGTGACCCACCAACTTACATTATGTGCTTCCCAGTTAGTCCACTTTTCTTCATTGTTAAAGCAAGACTAACTTTAGTGTGAGCAATTAACTGCAGCTGCTTATCAGAATTAAGTTATTCGCCCAGCAACTGAAACTTAAAAAAAAATAATAACCAAGAAATACACACCCCAAAAACACACAACACATCATCAGCACAGAAAAATATGCCTTGAATGCAATACTGAGATCTTTTTAAAGATTGAAAGTAAGTAAGCAGAAGCATAGCCAATGTAATATGGTTAATTTATTTCTGGTTTTGTTTATAGGCAAAAAGGCCAAGAGAAAAACTAAGTTTCAGTCTCATACAGCGATGACACTTTTGTAAACAAGTATGTTGCAACTTCTGGGTCTGGTAAACTGCTTATTGTAAAGTTCCAGTTTCCATACTGAGGGCAGGGCTGAGTTTAGTTTCTGAATGTCAAGAGCTGCTCCAAGACACCTCAGACACAGCCACTATGTTTCCCACTCACTAACATACAAGTAGTTGTTAAAACTTCAGCTGTTATATCTCACATGCAATTGGTTTCACCAGAGAACCACTTAAACCTACATTACATTACAAATGGGATTTTTTTTTCCAAAACAAAATCCGTAATCAACCTGTTGAACTGAACAAACACTGTGGAAACAAGAACAGAATACACCAGGAAGAGAATTCAGTTAAGTTTATCACTATTCCTAAGCAGTCTATCAAAATTATTCTCTTGGTAAACTCAAGAAATTATCAAAATGCAGACATTGTTTATTATAGAACTCTGGACAGTTCTCTTTCATTCCTTGTGTCAGAGAAGCCAGGATTAACTATATCCTAAACAATGATGAGGATTCCCTATCATACTCTTGGAAAATCCTCTTATAGCCACCAGCCATCTTTCCCCCCTCTTCTGTATTTTTAACTTTGCTCTGAACCTGTACACATCAAACTCAGCAACATTAAAAAATGCTACCCCCTTAAAACTTAACACATCTGATGGTCTCCCCAGGAAAAGAAACAGCCTTTCTTTAGAAAGGGTTTTGATTTTCTATTGACAAATACTTGAAGAGCATATCAAAAATCAATCCCTTCTTGCAGACCAATAGGTCTGCTTTGGAAGAGCTAAGTCTCGGTTACCCTGGGCATTATGAAAACATTAGTGGCAAAACCTGCGAAAAAGTAGAGGAATGAGATTCTTTAGACCTGTGCCAAAAATTCATTCAACAGTTAAGTCTTGCAACCATTTCTACAGCACTTTATATTAGAAAAGGAAATAGGTCCAGCAAATAGGTCATGTAAACACACTGACAGTCACTGACTGTAACTGAAAATTTGGTCCCTGACTCCTCATTTGTTTTTAGATATGAAGGTTAGAAACAGTTTACACACTGCTCTAAGATGCTGCATCACCCTCTCTTCCAATTAAACTTTTTTTCAGAGGCAAAGGAACAGCTTAGCTCAGTCTTCCTAAATACTCTCACTTCTCTCAGTTCATCTCTTGCTGGAAGACAAACTAAGAAGTACAAGTAGGGAGAAATGAGATTGTCTTTTTCTAAAAATGCCTGACATCACCCAGTTTCATCTTACAACATACAAGTATGACCAAAACAAAACCTCATGTAACCACAGTAAAAAAAAAGAAAAGCATTATCTGAATCCCCAATACTATAAAATAAATTTAAAAGCCAGAAAGAAAATACTTCTTCAATTCTAAGTATCACATTCCAAGTAAGCATTTGTTTTCTAAATTAACAATACTATTTATTGGGAATGTTCCTAGACTGAAGCTTTTAACTGGCAACCTAAAGTTGCTGCAAAAGAAAACTGGACACAGATTTTTATTTACTTCCTGTACGTAAATATATAAGTGTTAAACTGACAAAATTAACCAAAACCTACAGCATGGACAAAAAAAATGGGAAAAACAAAACAAAACCACCAAAAACAAAACAAAACCACCAAAAACCAAACCAAACAAAAAAACCAACCAAACAAAAAAAAAACCCACCACCTAAAAAATAAAAAACCCATACCCTGAAACTGTCAGAATACTTTAGAAACAGTTACATATTTCCACTTAAAAAAAAATAAGAAGACAAAAAGTCTTTCTGAACAGCATTTAGATGAGTTACAGCAGAAAGCAAAGCTCTTTTCTACTGTTACTGCAACACTTGGGTAACTATCATCCACACAAGGATTATAACTAGCATTACTTAATAAACAAAATACATACCACTCTGGCTGCTCTTTCCTGAGATTCACACTTTCTGCAAAACCATGGTCCAGTGGGTACTTGAACAATTCCATAGCAAGCTGTTTTGAACAAGACAGAACATTTCAGCAAACATAAACAGCACTACAATACTAATAATGTGTTATAAAAAAGTATTAGTTTTAGTTATTCATCGATCTCACATCATTTTAATTATCAAGAAAGTCAAATTGACATCTCTACATTGCACATGAAATGCTATCACAAAAGTACAAGAAATTAAGTACAACAAGCTTACATTTTAAAAATTATGCAGAATTTGTTAAATAAAAAAAAAAAACCTTACATTAGCTTGAAAAGTAACATAACCATTCAAAAGAAGCAATGTTTCATATGTGACCTGTTTTGCTATTTATTCACCTGCAAAACAGGTGAGACACTTCACTATAAATGAGGGATCCTTGTTATTATGAGGTCTTTCTTAAGAGGAAACTAAAAGTGCCTAACAAATCTGAGTTCTTCATAAGACATTCATTCATACACTTACTACCCGCTTTTCTTACTTTTATAAGTAAAATAACTGGTTTTAAGCAGAAAATCCATAGTGAACTGAACAAAATTTGCTTTTTTTACCCAAGAAAATTCAAAGCTGTAAATACAAACTGAACTGAGCATCAGGGCTTGGATTAGTTGCAACTTGAGCCAGGCTACAACATAAATCCTTAGGAAAGAGATCTATCTGCAAGACAGTTATCTATATTTTTATAGTATGTAAAAGCAACGCCAGGAGTTTGGTATGAAATTCCACAGGAAAAAGAAAAAAGTTTAGGAATTTGGCAATACTGCTTATGTTTGAAATGCACACATGAAGCAACCTTAATAACTACTGAGGGAATGAAAATACAAGAACACAAGTGCCGTGAGTATATTCTAATATTTGTAAGGGTGTAGCAAATAACAAAGAGCCAAAAAGCCAAACGTTTTGCTTAAAGATAATCCCAAAGTATTAAATATATGATGTCAGACTCAATTCTCAACAGTCATATGTTACTTAAATACAAAAATCATGTTTAAATGTGTAAGTAGAAAAAAAATATGATTAATTTAAAGTTATGAAGGAAGCTGAGATTAAACTAGTAACCTGTAGTTACACTATACAAATATATTGATTTTGTGATAGCTCAGAGATGAAAAATAGTAATGCAACAGCAGTATCAAAACATCTGGCTAATACAGCTTTATTTCCAAGAAGGAAGGTCAATGATATAATTTCCTATTATATACATACACGTACTCATATTAAGATCAGTTGTCAGATTTTCAAACACTTTATTCAAGTACCTGCAGGCCAAATTATTCTGATAAGCCCTTTCTACTGTATAATAAAATTCTTTAACATCAGAAAAAGCATCTTGTTTTCATTGCATCTATATTAGCCACAGATGGGGGGGACTCTGAATTTCTCTTTAGACATTAAGAGGGAGATTTTAAATGTGCAATCATACGTTTAGGTTAGCAAGTGACAATGCAGAGTAAGAAACAAGTATAAAATGCCATTCAGAGACAGAACTGGAAAGCAGATCCAAAGGCAACATGAGTTGGGCAAAGACCAAAGTTGAAGTGAAGTACTTCTGTATCTGCCAGGGTAACAGAGTACAGCTAGAGCCTGGAAGAGTCCATCACAGGTTTGTGCTCTGATATATCATGATACTGTTTAGAGTTTCAGGGCTTGCTTTCATTGATACTTCCACTACTAAGCAAAGCTCCTTTAAACACATGAAGAGGTCTTGCCCTTCACATCTTGCCAATGGCTTAACAATTGAAAAGAAGTTTCTTCTGAACTAAAAATAATTATAATAACAAAACCAAAGCAGTTAATAAAGCTTTGTGAGTAATACTACTGACTGTACTTCAAATATAGACCATCAGCTCTGACCATGAGGACTACTGCATTTACTACAGAAATGCCACAAAAAGAGTGGGCATGCCTCCTCTACCACCTTTGTTCACACCTTTGTATCAAATCCGAAACGTAAAGTATTGATAATACAGGAAATCAAAACGTGGAGTTCTTCTTTGCTTAAGATCTCTACAACAGCTTCTTGATTTAGACCAAGCAGTATTTTGCATAGTTCCTGACAGATTCCAATTCAGGTTTGGATATGACCTTCAAAAAAAAAAAGTTTGATTTCTTGTACCTACTGAAATGTATCTCTCTCTATACTAGGAATACTTTCTATAACTGACTTTTGTTCTTGCTATTTCAGCTCCAACTGCTGCTACCAATCCTTTCACTGAAAATATCAGCAAGGCTCTAGATACAAATGAAGATGCCCAAGATAACGCAAAACTAACAGCTGTTTCAGGTATGACTTCTAGAAGTATTGATGTTTTACTGTTCTTCTTCATGATCCTAAGATTCCACAAGAGCAGTCAACCTACTGGTTAACATTACTCAGCTCTTAAGATGACAGATAACCAATTCAAAACCAGATTAATCTCAGAAATCCTGTCAGCTCCCCTCTGTTTTCAATCCAATGTTAACAGCAATAACTAAATCGTTTTGCATATCTCCTTAAATTACTATTATTTCTCACTATTTGCCAACTTAAACAGGCGCATATAATTGGAACAACCAGTTACTCTACCATCTTCAGCACAATTTCAGACCAAGCATGAGACACACATTAACAGCATTTTCACATGCACTAGGCATTCAGATTAATGAATTGGATTTAGGATTTTCTGTCTCCTCCAATTTGTCCACCACCTGTAAGTAGACAAAAAGCCAGTCACAGAGTTCATATGACTGCTTAGGAGTCGGTACTGAAAAACTACCATCTTATTCCTTATTTCTGCTACCATAGAGCAAAAGTTATGATGACTTCCTTTCTTACAATGTAAGCAGCAGAACTGTCTCCTCCTCTGCTCTCACAGGAAGGGTCAACCCACTGACAGAAACAAAACAATCACACAGAGGGAACATGCCAGCTCCTGAACTGAGCTGGAAACCAATCAACCAGCCTCCACTAAGCCAAACAAATCCAGCATCAGCCATTCCAAACAGCACCCTCCCCCTGCAGAACCACAACAGGAAGTCTCTTCATCTACCAGGAAACATCAGCCAAATGACATTCAAGGAAAGGCAGGCAGAGACAGAAATCACATGACAGCTCAGTCTTTCCCTACGCACCCCTCTCTTACAATCCTAAACCCTTCTACTCCTGGCTGCCCCTCAAATAACTTTTTCAAACTTGGGAAAGGCAGGGACAACGGGGATCGAGTAGGGGAAGGAAAAAATACAGCAATAACTACCAGAACAGAGTATAGTAACAAGTTCTGCAAAGACCAAAAGCAATTTTAGATAGTCTTTAGGACGTTGCAGCTGAGGTTGTTAACAGGGTGCAAAAGCAGACTGGGAAGCATAGACACAGAAAATACACAGGGGAAGAGAAAAGGGGACAAAATTGGAAACGTGAGTTCTTCCTTTCTCACAGCCACGACGTAGAACGTAATATAGTAAGTCTCATGTGAGGGAAAAGACATACAGACTGGTAGGACAGAAGATGACAGAGCAAGTCAAACCAGAAAGCACGTGGCCTTAGAAACAGGGAAACAGGCTTCATGGGTAAAAAGAAGGAGCTGGGAGGGGGAGGGAAAGAAGGGGAGAAAAACGGCCGGGGGGTGGCGGGGGGAAGGAAGCAGGCCCAATGGAAGAAGATTGGGAGCACCAAGAAGGAAGTGGTGGAGGCCGGAGAGGGTGCGCTGCCCTCGCCTGCCCGCTCACCTTGATGCACTGCGACATTGCAGCCGTGGCCGTCGCAGTAGACGAGCGGGTTCTCGGCCCAGCCCCGCTCATCGGAGCACACGCAGCAGCCGCCGATCATCTCCTTCATGCTACTGGAGAACTCGCCCTCCAGTGACACCGGCAGCAGCAGCGGCTCGCTGGAGACCATCTAAGGGTTAAAAACACCGTCGTCAACACCGCGCACGCCACACGCGCCTCGCCCTCCGCCTGCCCCCTCCCCCGGCGGGGTCTCCCCTCAGTCACTCAG
>VZTN01000050.1:70743-143763 GCA_013400515.1 Erpornis zantholeuca
GCACCTCTTTTACCGTCCGAAATGAAGCCTAAAAGGCAGACGGGGTGCCGGGGGATGCCTCTCAGCTGCGCGAGATCTTGATCGTTGTGCTGAAAATTCAGGGCTGTATTACGTTTCCAGACGGGGGATGGGTTTTTTGGGGAGCTGGTGGTGACGGAAACTAATGAAGACAAATCTGCACTAGAGCTACTCCACACAGGCCATTAAGCACGACGAGGTTTCCCTCTCGTGTTTTTAAGCGGTGATTTGTGAGCTTCGTGCACGGCGGTAGCGGCGGGGGGGCTTCACCGCACAGCGTCCGCGCCTTCACGGTGGCTGGAGACCCCGAGCCAACACCGAGCCGGCCGGAGTAGCAGTGAAATGTTACCAAAATCAAATCAGTTTCCTATGCCCCTCTTCCGTCCCCGCTCCCCGCGCAGAGGAGCTGAGGGATGGCGGCTGGCGCTGCGCGGCGCGGCCGCGACCTGCCCCGCCGGCTGTTCGGAGCGCAACAGCCCAGCCGAGCTCCGAAACAAGGCGAGGGAGGGACTGTCCTGTCCTCCACGCTTCGCCGCCTGATTTTTTGGTTTTGCGCTTGGAGTTTCCGCGGATTAGCCAAGAAATTAGCGCTGAGGCTCACTCGGTCAGAGAAGATCCCCAAAGTTTAGCATTTATGTATTTATCTTGCTGTCGTGAAGGGTAAAGATGGCAGGCTGGAAATATAGGCAAAAATCTGCACCCCGCGAAATTACCCAAGAGACCCAAATGCAGGAGGGGGCAAGCGGCATTTCACCCCGTGGTTCACGCACGACTGAATCAAAAACAGTACACGGCGATTTATTGATCAATCTAGTGTTGGAGGGGGTGACTGTAAAATCCTGAAGGGGTAAGACGTGCCATGAGAAAGCAACAATCCCATAGACTTCAGCGGACCGTGTCACAATAAGCCATAATAACCTCGATTAAAGCGGCAGCAGCAAATCAGGTATCTTATCTCCCCTTTTTATCTAAAGCATCAGCATATTCTGTCTTCCCTCGACAAAGAAGCCCTCATCCAAAGCATTTTGTTCCCCTTGACAGAATGAAACACATTTTCCTCCCCAAAGTAAACATAATGCATGTGACTAACACACTGGCAGGGCCAACAGCAGGAAATTTAACTTTTAAAGAAACCGATCTCTGCCCGTGATTGATGCTGTGTCGCTCTGACAACAGAGAGTGTGTAGCTAATTGCCTCTATAAACGAAAAAGATATTGCCCTCATTTTATCAAACACATTCTTTGTCCGGGGCTAAAACAAGTGTCACAGTAAATGGACATGACTGTAGAGATTAATAGTTTCCCAGCAGTGAAATCTGAATAAGAACCACACGCTGGCAACTAATGTCTGGTTTAAACTGGGAAGGAAGTTTACATTAATTTTTCAGGTGCGGTTTGCCTTCCAATGATCCACCTATGGAGCTATGATCACTTGGGTGCTGCTGGACAGGTTAACCCACAGCTCCTGTCATCAGGATCTCAAGCAACCCCTGGAGGCCCCTCCAGTACTGGGGACCTCCCTGTCCCTTGGAACTTCTCAGGGCACAGCTGTGGCCACAGCTGCCCAGGCAGGCTGGTCTAGAGGCTGCAGCTCTCCCACCCACCATCCACAAGGCATCACAGAGAAGGGTCTGCAATAGGTTTCTTTTGTGTCTCACTAAAGGACAGGGCACTCCTGACTTTCTTGCAAGCAGATTTCAGAAAATTTCTTTGCTCTTTAAGAATATTTTATTTCTTTTACCTCTTGAAAGCCAGTATTAGGGGAAAAAAAGAGGAAGTTATACAGCAATATTTATCCAAAGAGGTAACAACAAATTCTCTGTGAGAATCCAACAAAATAAAACTTTGTCTTCAGCCAACAGGCTTCTAGGATCCTTCTCTCACAGCTGCTTAGTTTATACTTTTACTCTTATTTTTCCCATACAAGCCATTCCTTCAACTTTATAGCCAGGCAGAATAATGATGTCTCGTTGCACTCTCATTTTTAAGGGGTATTGAAATTTTGAAGAACATGGAAAAGAAACTGTCGCCTCCCAGCCTTATGGTTTGAAACCCAAAAATGTACAAGATGCATATATTGGAGCATGCAATTTCTTAAGGGATTGGATTACTATAGGAAATACCCTCAAGAGGTGGAAATAGGATGTATAGAAGCTCTCTTTAACCTACTGGGGAAAGGAAGAGTCTAAGCAAATAGCTAGAAACTGGAGCAAGACAAATTCATGTGTGAGGAAAGCACACATTTGTAGGATGCTGCCCAGGGAAATGGCTAATTCACTGTTATTGCTGGTTTTAAACCTTCCTGGAAATTATGCTTTTGTCAGACACAAGTTATTGGCTGAAATCTAATGGCCAATATTGAACAAAATGTATTTTTGTAGATTCATGGAATTGAACACTGAGGGGCACAGCGTCTTCTTAGTCCAAACTCAGTGACAGGTCAAGAAGCATGTGAAGCAAGAAGCATGGGTACCTTCCCCTGAGGCTGCTGTTGAGTGTTTTATTTTTCTTCGGTGTATCTGGAGTGGTTACTGACAAAGTATCTCCAGAGCAAAGCATCTTTGCATTATTATTTCTGTTCAGGTTTAAAGTCTCAAATCCATGTGCTTGTCTTTTTCTTTATTCCTTGAGGAGTTTGCCCCTTATCCATGGAATAACATGCTGATATTTTCCCTGCTGAACCTGCCTTACAGATAGCATGAACAGTGCAGTTATGCCTATTAGTCACAGTGCTCCGCCTTGGTGTTAGACTAATTTGGAAAGACTTCCTGCATAGCAAGAAACAGCAGGATTTGATCATAGTCAGAGACCCATTACAACATGCAGCAAGGCTCTTTAAGGAGCTCTTATCACCTGGGACATTTAAAAATTGTGCTCATGAGACATCAGTAAAAAACACAGAAAGAAACAGTACATTCACGAAGGAAGTATGATTGCTTGATCTGTTGGATCTTTTCCATTACTGAATTCTAGGACAGTGATTTGATTAAATAGTAATAACAAAAAAAATCTGGCAAAACAGGGAGAGAATGGACAGCAAATATTGACTCTTTATCTGCACTATTTTGTGGAATATTAAATTAATGTTCCCACATGATGTCCCGGCATCAATCCTGATCTCCCTGGAGTCAATGGTGACATTTCTATTGCTTTCCGTGGAAGAGGACTATTTATCTGAGGGCATCTTGATCAAAATAAACACAATGAAATAGATTGTACTCGAAAATATTTTGAGCTTCCTTTTTCTTGATTTGAACAATTGCTTTGGTCCAAGGTTATTAAATCTTGACTTTACCCCAAGAGAGGTTGCTGTTGTATTACTATCCTCTTTCCTTTGCTGCAGGGATAATCAAACATTTCAATAGCTTTCTGTTGACTGTGAGACTATAGTTACTTTTAACCCTTTTTCAGCCTAGTCAAACAAAAATGTTAATGAAAATATCTCCAGACAGCTCCTGGTCAATCTAGATATCAATTAGCCTTTAAAAAACCCTAGTGCTCTAAAATACTAGGTACCCCAAGTATTTTACAGAGAGGAAAATATATTGATGCACTTTGTACTGAAAAGAAAATCACTTTATGAAATTTAAGTCTCAGTACCTGGCAAATACACAGATTTTGATTACATCTTCTGTTATAAAATGCCACCCTGGAGCTCAAAGATCATATCTTGGGCTCACAGCAGCTGACATATACTCCTTTTTTAACAAAATGAAATATACCGATTTTCAAATGAGCACTATGAGGGGGAAAAATTGCATTTTCTCTGGTTTACATGGGACAGTTTTTTTTTCCTGCCTTCTTGTAACCCCCCCTTTTTTTTTGCCCCATGAAAACATCCCCACAGTAAGATTCATTTACATGAATGTCTAACTCTATTAGCTGCAGAGAGGGACAGCTCTACACTTACCCAGTTATTTTAACTAATGTAGCTGTCACTGAATTTTTCCTTTAGTTCCCAGGACAAAAATAAGTAGTACTGGGAAAATGTGGTTGATTTTCCAAGTGTCTTTTTGTAGGATCCTGTGAGTATTAGTAATCAGAAGCATGCAAGGTGTAAGTCCTGTTCTAAGATCTCTTAGGTATTAATGATGTGCACTTATATACTCTTATTTAGGCAGTCAAGTTACCAATAAATACAGAAACTCAGAGCAGGAATTTTTCCTCTGTGTCTTAGTATAAAACCTTTCCTCAATGAGTGGATCATTTGCTTTCCTCATTCAGCAGTGTAACTAAGCTGGGCGATTAGAGGCCCTGGTATTTTATTAAAGTTTCCAGGGGTGGAGAAGGCAGCGAAGGGTTAAGCCGCCCGCCTCCCAGCCTCTTCCGAGGGGGTGGGTGCCGGGGAAGGAGTGTGGCCTTTTTCTAAGCAGAGAGGGGTGCGAAGGGGAAGCCCACTGGCTGTGTCGACTGTTTGGTCAGAAGCAAAAGCTTTGTTTGGTGTTACTTTGTGTATTAATGAACCATGCCTTAAGTGAAGGGCCTACAAGAGATTTGGGAGTTTCTCGGCCAGGCAGGAGTCTCCCCGGGCTGCGAGGGAGCTCGGCACTCGGGAGGGATGCTCCGGAGTGATGCTGAGATCCCCGTGGTACGCGGGCACAAAGCAGGCAGTTCACGGTTCTGCAGCAGTCCTTCGGGAGCACGTTATCCCATCAGGACTCCCTCATACATGTTCCTTCTCCATGCCAGGCTCCTTAAGAGCCCGCCTGCTGTGCCAGCTCCGTCCCCGGCTCTTCCCGGGGTGACTTGGGGGTGGCACTGCCTACCCCTGCCCCAGGGTAGCGCAGCCCCGGGTTTCGCCCATCTCTTCCTGGAACATCGTGTCTTTACGTGTGCGGGTACCGTTTTCCGAGGGTGGAGCCGCCCACGCGTGGGAGCTCCGCGCAGCAGCGGCGGGAGCGCGGGAGCACTCGTCTCCTTTCCTGCGGAAAACCGGGCTCGAACCGCAACAACCGGGTTCAAAGGCCGGAGAGGCTGCGGCGGCTCGGGGGCGTCTCCTGCGGGGACCGCGCCGTCGGTTTGACCCACGGGCTTAAAAACACACATGCGGGAACTTTCTGCCCCGTCCCCGCCTGTCCCCGAGCAGCCCGGGATGCCGAAGAGGCTGCTTGCGGGCAGCTTGGCTCTCCGGCAGGAGCTGGTGCAGGTCAGCTGCCCCCCACTCGCTTTCCCTCTCCCGCTTTTCTGCGGACCCTCCCCAAACCCACCCTCGGCTCCTTCCATACATCCAGTGTTGTGAATGCAGCAAAAGAACAAGGAATACCGATTGTCGTATTCAACAGCAGTTCAGAAAACACCTTTTGGGAAACTAACGATGGCAGAAAACTGGGAGTCACCTAACCACACCTAAATTTAACCCAGAGTCTCAAGGAGATAAATATTTCCCTAAAAAATAACTTAATTCATTACACAAACCTGATTAACGCTTTAGCTGTTTAATGACCACCGAATCAAGCCTTGTGGAAAAAGTAAAAAAACACCCAACAAATCCTATTCGTGATTGTGCAATTAAAGACTGTCTTACAGGGTGCTCACAAAAACAACGAAATGAAAACCACACAAGGAGTCTTATGCCAGCACCCTAACTCTTCGGTACCTTTCATTGTAGGCTGGGTTTTCAAAATGTGAAAACCTCTCTCTCTCTCTCTCTCCACCCCCCTCAAGTGGAATTCCCAGCGACGGCAGCAGCAGCATTCCTCGTTAGCAGGATCTGAAATCTGAGCCTTTAGCCGGGCACCACATCCTGAGTTAAAGGATTCACAGCGCGAGTCCCATCCAGGACCACGGCGTTCTTTCGGGTGTGAAGGGCTTCCCGGTGTCCCGGGCTGTGCATCTCCTGCTCCCCCTGCCATCCTCCTGGCTTCCAGCTGCTCCCATAGGAGTCTCTCGGCCTGCCCTTTGGTTGAAATGTGCAGTTATTTTTGGTGTGTATCCACCATTTTTGTTGAGAATGTGACTGACGGGAATGTTTGTAGCTTTGTATCTTGGCTAAATCATAACACGAAGTCATGAGACTGAGAAAAGTTTTTTTTTTTTTTTTTTTCTGGTTCTGAATCTTTCTTTCTGCTAGAATTCTAAAATCTTTTGCAAGCAAGTTAAAGGTCTTATAAATTCCCTATTATTCTTAAAGTATCTTATAAAGCAAAGCATTTGGCAGCACAAGTACTAAGAAAACTACTTAATTAATTTCCCAGTATGTTAATTTAATTTTATGAATTCCAAGGCACAATTGACAAGGTGTTTGCTACTTGTGGGCTCCATTCTTATTTAAGAATTGTTACCACTTCTGGCATGAGAAAGGACTGATTTTATTATTTCTGTCTGTGTATACATGTGAAAATCAACTACAAGACCTATTCTTTATTTAGAGAAGAAAATAGGGAAGATTGCTTCTATGTGCTCTTTGCAAGAGGTCTACTTTTTCCTGTCAGATTTCTGCAGGGTACTGCTGATTTTACTAAAACTAAAATGCTTACTTTGACTTTGCATTGTGCACTATTTTAATGGCAGAAGATGACATATAAACACCTTTTATCTACTTTCCCTCCTACTGGGCTTGCAACATCAAAGATAGTCCCATTCATCTTTGCTTCAAGGCGAGCTGTAAGTTTTCATCTGGCAGGATTGTTGAAAATCAAACTGACTGTACTTGATCACAGTGGGATCTGCATGAAAATCCATCTACAAGTTGAGCTGTAATACTTACCTGCCTAGGTCAATTTGAGAACAACAAGGATGATAAGCACATAAAGCTGAAATACTGTTGTTTCACAGTAGGACCATTCCACCACCAGTGTGGCAGATAAAGCTTATTTAAGTAACTGTGGAGCTGCATGCAAAGCCACGTGATTTTATCCCAGAGGTTCTTAGATGCAATTCCTTGTAATAATTTGTCTTTCCACTTGTCCTGACTTTGTATTCCATGTTGCCTGGGAATTACCCCAGATGAAGAAGGAGGATTAAGGTATGTGAAGGAATATTGTGGGAGTGTCAATAGAGGATTCTTTTGAACGAGGGAAGAGAAAAAAATCCATGCGTGTGTCTTGGTGTCATGTGAGGAAAAACTGCAGGTTTCCAGTGGAGCTCAAGTTGTCACTGCAAGGCTGATGGGTGCAGGATACAGCCACCACAGGCACAAGCTGGAGGTTCAGCTTCATCCTGTGGCCAGGGAGTCCTGTGTGAATCCGTGTTTTATTATTGGTTGTAGCAGCAGACCCAGCAGCAGATCACACATTTATTTCCACCTTGTTGTTCTATCAATTATACAAGTTATACATGCAGAACAGTGAAAAAATGAGACAAATACTCTCCCCTTTCAAAATGAAATGACAGTATGCTATGATGTTTTGCCATGTTTCTGCACCCAAATTTATCAAATAACCTAGATATATTAAGCAAATAGGTGCAACAAATTTTTTTTTGTCCACAGAGTTAGTCTTGCTTTAAAAAAATGTTCCTTTTGACTTAGATATGCTGGCACTGCATAGACATGAGTAATGCTAAAGAAGCTACTCCCATGAGTAAGTTTTGAACATCATGTGTTTATTTGGAAATTCAGTCATTAGCTATGCATCTTCCATAATTTGAGAAAGTTTGCCAGATATATGAGTGTTTATATGTGCTTTAATGGCTGAGCTAGTCTTACTGTCTATAATTTAAGCTTTCTGAATCTTTCCATTATGTGGCCATGCTTATACCTCAGCCAAACTTTAACTACTGGGACTGAAACTTTCCAAAGAAGCATTAAGCCTGAGGCAGAATTTGCAATGGAAAACTTCAGCTAAAAGACTTCAGATTTCTCCAAAAAGAAGAGAAAGAAATTCATTTGTTTGGCTCATGTTAAGAAGCAAATAAAGAAAAAAAATTCCAAATCTTACAGAAAAGCTGATGTTTTTTTCTGTAGTAGTGTCATAATCCAGTCTTCGAGAGAACAACAGAATCTGGAAAGACACTTCTAGCTGCTCTTGAGAAAATGTGTGGGAGTTCAGCTGAGCCATAATCCTCAGGGCAGTTACAGCTTGTGCATGTTTGGGTTTTTGTGCTCCAGTCTCCCGAGGATTTGACCTGGTTGGAATCCTTGTTCTTCCCAGCCTTAGAGGATGCCATGGAGCTGAGGTGTCTGGAAGGGCTGGGAGAGCACCCCAGAGCATCCCAGGTTTTTGGGCCAGGTGGGTTGGGAGGAGAGGGGTTGTGGGATGCTGCCTATCATTCCCATGAAGGAAATTTCCATTAGGAAGTTATATACAAAAATAAGTGGGTGTTGTAAAGTCAAGTGCTCAGGAATTAGGAAATGCCAGAGTGATGTTTCCTGTGCTGTCTTCCCTCTTTTTCCCCTTTCTGTGTAGCCGTTATGATGCAACTTTTGGGCACTCAAACTGCTTTTACAGGTTTCTCATTAAAGTTCTGCTTAAATTATTTTCTTCTGGTAATTAATAATAATTGAAAAAAAAATTGTTTAGCAGCGATAGCCTGATGGCTGAGCACATTACAGAGTAAAAATTGATTTTCTTTCTTGAGCAAAATGTGGCTTTTTAAAATGAACTTTTAATGCTGTTGAAACGGAGTGTCCTGTGACCCTAACAGACATTGACATCAGTAAATGAACTGGATCTGTCAGAGCCGTTGTCTCTCTTCCTTGTCTTTTGTTTGTTGCTGTCTTGTAATTTTTGATCAGTCTTGGTCCTCATTTTAACGTTGTAGCAAGGAGATCAGTATTCAGCAAAACAAAACAAAAAAAAAAGCTAGCTAAAATGGAGCAGTTTATGTTGCACTAAAGAGGAAGGAAGGATGCCTCTTCCTGCCTAACCGATGGTGTGCTCTGCAAGGCGTTACTTATTGCTCTGCTTTCCCCTGCCTGTTTCCTGGAGGAGGTAGAAAGCAAATGATAAACGTCCTTGGCTGAAACTTGCACAAATTAGGTTACAAAGACAAATTACCCCCCAGATCTTCTTATTATGCATCCTTGTCAGATTTTTTCTAAAATTAAAAACCAGGAATTCCGTGTATTCCTGCTCCATTATTGCCTGCAAATATATAAATTAAACACATCAAAGCAAAATAGTTTTCAGCTGTGTCAGAAACATGTTATACTTTTTTCCAAAAAGAAAGAAGTCTGAGTGAGGAAGATAAAACAACAGAGGTGAAGTTCCTGTTTTCATACTGTATCACCAGAGATGCGGCACCATGGGCTGAACCACAGCAGCAGGGATTTCATCATTGTGTCTGTAACAATCTCCTTTTCATGCTTCAGCTATTTTCAGACAAGTAATACACAAGAAAGGGGTGATTTCCATATTTTTAAGTCCTTGAAATTAATCTGTATGAACTCCAGGTGGTTACTCTCTTGAACTATATTTGAACTGGGGTCTCCTTTGATAGACATTGTTGTACATAAGAAGTAAATAGGATCCTTAGGTCAGTCTTGTCCAGTGCAGGGAAACCAGAGGAAGCCTGTGCACACTTGTGCCCTGCAAACAGCAGTCACGTTTTCCTTTTGTTTTCTCTTGAGCTGAGAATGTTTATCCGGCTAGTTTGTGAATCCAGCTCCATGGATGTCTTGCTAGGCTGTGCTTGATAAGGAGTTTCTACAGGGTGTCTTGAGCCTGTGTACACTGAATTACTTATTGAGTAAATGTAAATGAGAGGATTTGAAGACTTCCACAACAATTGAACTCTTCAGTTCTGTAGCAACCCTCATTTAATCTGTGTGAAACTCATCAAAGAACACCTACCAGCCTCAACAGTTTTGGATATCATCAGGAGATTTTGGGGAATTGCAAACTCCTGCAAATTGAGGGGTGGTTTTGAAAACCTGAACAAAACATGTCAGAAACTGTTCATTTGTTTTACTCATCAGGTTTTCTTCTTCCTTTGTCTAAGAAATTGTTTTGTTAAATAACAAGATAGGGCATTTGGTTTTGTTAAATAACAAGATAGTGCATTTGGTTTTGTTATATGCTCAAAGGTTTTGTAGATGTGGTGTCTTCTGTACAGAAGCTTGTGGTTTTGCTGGTTTCTTTCTTTGTTTTGTACTCTTTCTGGTGGTGCTCTGAAACTCTTAGCCATTCTTTACTGATGTTGTGCTCAGGATACAGCTCCTTGCAGGCTACTAATTGTTTTTAGAGGTTTAAGTCTTCAAAAGCTTGAATATCTTTGTCATTCTTAATGTGTCTTATGAAATATGTGAAGGCATTTTTAGTACTCAGAAACAATACCTTGAATTGAACCTCCTTAGTTCTTCAATTCAAAAAACTCTGTAAATCCTTCAGTATTCCTAAATTGTGCCTGATTTGTTCCAGGTTCAGAAGACACTCTGAAGGACTGAAGTGATCCAAAGATGCAGTTTATTTTCTTGGTCCTTTGATTCCATCCTTACCTGAGATTGCACAAATTAAAACTGTTGAAATGTCTTGCTCTTAATATTTTATCCATGTGTTTGACTTGCCTGTGCATTACATCTCATGCAGCCAGTGCATGTTTTCATGTTTCTTTTGGGTTTTTGAGGGTGTGCAGGTAGGGATGTCCAGGACTAGGCATGTTGTCCAGTAAAACTAACCTCGAGATATTACTTAGCTTCACTCTTACCTGGTATTCAGGGAATTAAAACTGGAAACTGCCTGCCAGGAACACTCTTTAGTCTAACAGTAATCCAATGTTGCACTTGATTGTACCTTGACAAGCTCCCTGTTATTCCTGGAGGATGCAATGATATGGCATCGGCATTGCCACAGCCGTGCTGTTTTCTTCCTTTCAGTGCCTTGCACCAAGGCTTCTCTTAAGTCAGTCTCTGGCTTGTACTGGCCAGGCTGCCTCAACACCTTCCTCCTCTGTTGCTGTCAGAGGTTTTGGGATGCTATCTCCATCGTCTGATTACTTGCTAGATGCACCTCCTCCACAGCCTTAGTGATGCTTCTGTGCACAGCTCATTCCTTGCTTCAGCCTGTGTCTAGTGCTGAACAGCAATCTTGTTCTTGTACAAGAACCCAGGTATGACCATGTTCATAAAGGGCTGGATTTCCACTGTTGCCTGCAGCGGGTGCTCAGTAATAGCCATTATTTTCATTTGTTTAATTCACTCTTTCTTTCCTTCCAACACATCAGTGTATCCAAGAATTGAAGTAATTTCAGATATCTGAGCCATCAGTGTGGTGTGCTGGCTACACAAAGGAGCTTGCACAGCCCTCTGCATGGATCATACCAGCAGTTTCTGGCAGTGGCTCTTGTCTACCACAGCTTTGCCTCTGGACAGCCTGTGCTTAGTGGCTGCCAAGCATGGCCAGTGGGCATAACGTGGCCTGGGACCCGGTGGGAAAAAAGTTTCATTTATCTGCTGTAGGTCAGAGCTTCTGGCCCATTTGCCCTCTGTAATGGGGTGCCCTTGGTACCCTCTGTAATGGGGTAATTGCTCCACTAGCCACTATTTCTGCAAGTGCATAAAAGTTTGACAAAGGAGCCCTCCTCTGGCAGAGAATTAACAGCAAATCTCTCTAAAATAACTGCGTTTCTGTTTTTACACTTCTAATTCTCCAGCAGTAACCTGGACCAGGATCTGTGGTTGTAGTAAGTAGACAATTGCCAGGGCACTAAACTACTGAAGACTTGCAAAATGGTCAGGGATTTGCAGCCTACTTTGCTGTGGTGATTTAACACCAGCAGGAAATTAAACCCCGAGTAAGCCACTCTCCTCTCCTACCACCCCTTCTGGTAAGAGAGAGACAAAAGCAGAGACTGGGTATGCAAGGGCTGATCCCGAGACCCTCCTGTTGCAGAGAGGGAGGCAAAACGGTGCACTTCCAGGGGGGTGCTCAGCCTTTCCTCCTGAAACCGTGTCCCCAGGGATGATGTGGAAGGTACAGAATAACATTAGGGCCACACAGCGCTAAGTCCCGGGCCCTCTCTCTGACCAGGACATTTGCTTATGCCGAGACATGGGAGGCCAGGTTGGTCTCTCTTCCTGAGGGAAAGCACAGGGGCTCAGCTTGGTGCAGGGATGCAGCTCCTGGCAGCACCCGTGCTGCTCTTTGCTCGTCTCTGCCGGATGTCAGCAATCCAGGCTGTTCTCCTGGCTGTTCCAGCCAGCTCTGCCCTTTTCCAGTACCCTCTCGCTGCAGCAGGATCCTTGCTGGGCTGAGTTGGGCAGCTTGTTCCCAGACCTCAGAGGTCGTCACCTCCCTCGTGCCAAGCGCCAAGCTCCAGACCTGCTCCAGACACCGCCCTGTCCCCCTGCCCTCCTGTGCCAGGGGTGATGCAGACCCCTTAGCGTGCTGGGCTCTCCTCTGTGAGGATCTTCTGCCACCCTGGGGAGAATGGGGCCCCCTCCTCCCACCCCCTCTCTGTCCCCAGCAGAGCCCAGGGGGCCTGCCTGCTGCTGCTTGTCGGCGTTCTTTGTCCCCTGGCACGGCCAACCCCTGCTTGCCCATGGCTGTCTTGGAGGGAAGGGCACCAGTGTGTGCTAAATTGTCTGAAGGTGATAAAAAGCAGCTGGGTGGATATTTCAAACAGAACAGCTGATGCAGCTGTAAATCTGTAAAAACAAATGTCAAGACAAATCTTCAGTGAGTTGATAGCCCTGTTTTGTGTTTCCAGCCCTTCAGCTCCAGCCCTTCCTGCTCCACAGAGGGGGATACCAGTGGCATAGGCATTTGGGCCCACAGATAGAGTCTTCAGCCAATGGTCCAAATCCATATCCCATATCTTTAAAATTGAATTTCTTTTTTAGTTTGGGTGAGTCCTCCTCCTCCCTGTGATTCAGAGAATACATTTATTGTCTTTTCTGTGCAAGAAAAAATGCAACCTGTGCATTAGTGGATATGCTCGTGGTCCACTGCACCCACTGCTGACGTCCTGGATATACTGGGACCGTGGCTCTTTTGGGAGCCCGCATTACTCCAGATCACATCATCATGTCGAAATTCATGTATTCAATCTGCTGATCAATAGCAGGGAACTGGAAGGTGTGTCTGGGTCACAAAAGCTTTCCAGTATGTTCCTCACAACTCATGGTTCCCAAAAGACTGTTTTTCACTTTATCCATTTTAATTCAGCTTTCCAAAGCTCTTTGCCTTAGCTACTGTTTCAAGTATATTCAACAAGATTTATTTACAGTCAAATTCTGTTAATTCCTAGAGAGGGATTGTTTCTTTGTTTCATGCCTAATGAACACGTTACACTGTGGTTTTGCCTAGTGAAGAAATGAGAACTGTGGTCAGAGTCTTGGTGAACAGTTTGTTGTAGTTAGGACAGGGCAGAAAATGGATTTTCCGTCCTTTTTACTTTGGCTTTTTCTCCGACTGGCTTGGCTAGGAGATGGTAGGACCTGGCTTTCCCTCTCTCAGGGACACAGTTAACATCTGTGAGGGGTTTGGAGAAAAATGCCAGAGGAAGAAGACCTATTTAAGATAAAGGACAGTGTTGGGTCAAATGGGGTATAAACTGCCAATGAATGAATCTTATACAGACATGAAAAGGTTTCCCACCATTAGATGAACATGGTTTTGGAGGCTAGATGGTGCTTCCCGAGGTTATGTGACATGATGTATGCTGCAAGTGGGAACTCTGATTAATTTAAACCATATCTTCATTCTTGGCATCTAGTTAGAACCTAGGAACCATGTTTTCAGGAATTTGCAGATTTAATGGGCTGCCTCTTTTGGTGTCAGAGTAACATATTTTCCTATTAGCTTAAAACTGAGGACAGAGAGCTATTTTTATGTCTTATTTGTCTGTTTTTCCACTCATATGTCATTATATCAATAAATATGGCATAGGACTAGGGTATAAATATGAAGTACATTTTATACCTTTGTTATATTTAGTGTAATCATTACTTGGAAGTTGGAGCTGCTATCTAGCATGGATAGGAGTTCTCAGTATGAGCTTCCAGAAGTGAAGAGCTGGGGTTTTGCTGGTAGACTGCTGATAAAGGAGACCCAGAGCCCCTGCAAGTTGATTCCCCCTCCATGCTACCTTTCTCTTTAAAGTGAGAAGATGTCAGATGTCTGAAACTGGTTTCTATAGATAGGCTGAGGACAATCAACCATGAATTATAATTTATATGGTGGGAGTCCCTTCACTCCTACACTGAATCCACTTAAATGCTTGGAAATGTTAAGCCAATAAAGTTGCAGGCTGCCACTGAAATCCATCCCAGAGTGGATGGATTCAATAGCCTTCTTGTAGTGATTAATGACAGCAAGCCTACTGCTGCTTGCAATGAAGGATTTGCTTGTATCTGTCTGCATTTGCAGATAGTGAAGTTTCAGATAACAGATTATAGTTCCTATGGTTCTTTGTTGCCTAGAACACAGAATAGAAATTTTACACCCCTGTAAATTGTTGTCAAATGCTGCTATTTCTGGTCTAGAAAGTCTAGTGTTCACTTTGCATAGCTGTAACCAAGGAGTTATGGTATAATGGTGGGAGGAGAATTGGGACCTTTGATTCCAGTGGTGTATCAGTAGTTCAGGCAGCTTTTCTCCTTCCATTTCTGGGTAAATGTATACTAAAATATAGATTATATATACAATATATTTATAGATGCTGGCAGCTCAAGGAAGAAGAATTAGAATGATGATGACTAGCAATTTGCCATCAATGGCTTGCTTTATTTACAAAAAGTTATTCACTTTTTCTCACCAAGTGTTCTCACCAAGTTATTTTCCTTTTTTATCATGTTTATACTCATGACATAAAAATTTTCATTTTTTTTTCCCTAAAAAATAATGACATGAAAGTTTCTCAAGTATAAGTAAAACAAACTCTAGGCATCATTAAGTTATCAAATGTTTTCTATGTAAGTACTAGTAAGTACAAATAATCTTTATCTAACTGTATTTAACTAACACTTTAAATACTCTTCTGTTCTTTGTAGGAAGAAGAGATAGAAAAAAAAATTAAAATCAAAGAAAAAAAATCAAAAGATCTGACTCCTCAAGACCATGTCTTGGCTATTGCCAGTGCTCTTGTTGCTTTGAGGATGCCTTGTTTCTCATGGTTGAACCTCAAGGAAATGGACTTGCTGAAGTTCCCTCCTCCTGCCTTCCTGCTAAGCTCACACTAGTTTTTAGATTTCTTCTGTGTTTTGTGCAGTGGCCTCAGGCATTAGCTAGCTCTCTCAATTAGAAGCATAATGTTGAATATTCTGACTGTCAAAAGCATCCCTGTACTTTACAATATGGCTGTGAGTTCCAAATTACACATATATGTGCTTGCAAATTGAAAGATTCTTTCTGTTTGGTTTGGTACCAGTCACAGTGCATACAAGCACACAGATATAGTGTGTTCAGCTGTAGGGCTTTTTGTTTACTTTGTTAAAAACAATACCTCCCATTAGATTTGGGTGAGTGAATAAAAAAATTATTCAGATTTCTGCAAACAGATTTCATGTTTCATCTGACAGATTTCACTTGACTTTGAGAGATCACACCCCATTTACATTATTCAGATTTTCTTTACTTTCTTTCTAATATAATGCTACATTTATAGATATTTTTGTATTGTATCCTTCCCTTTGGATGCTTCAGCATCCTTCCCATCAAAATCAATATTGCCTTACTGGGAGAAGGCAGGGAGAGGCAGGAGAGCAATGGTGAAATTCTCATTCATTGGTTCAGCAGTACTGAGGGAGCCGAATGAAGCCTTTCCACTCATCCAACTTCTATGGCCTAATATTCACCACCTTGTGACTCCTTGGCTTGTGCTCATGGCACACTGAATTCCCAGATGGTCTTCACATGAAATGCTAGCCAGGCCTGGGACTGTTTGGCTTCCAAGACAAGGCAAAACTGGGTGCATTGAGTCTAGCATGGCAAAAAGCCAACCTGCACCTAACCATGTAATAATTTACAGATACATATGAGTCCTTCATATTCTGGAAGATATTTTTCATTTGGTGTATGTATATATGTCCCATTAAACTGAGTAGCAGTTATTTGTGTTCTCAGAGAGGAGAATGACTTCTGTGTTTTCCTTCTTACAAGGCATATGCTGTTATGATATATATTTTTAATTGATTAAGAGGTGGGAACAGTAACAGTGTATCTGATCCAAGTTTTTAGCAAAAAGACTCTTTATTGGCCTCCATACTGTGAAACATTTTTCTAGGCATGATCCCAAAGGCGTTTTTAATCATCAGGATAGATGAAAAGAATATACATTTTTAAGTATCCTGGAAGTACTAGTAATTTAAATTACAGGTTTATCTTGTTAGTATTTCGTTTGGTGGGAAATAAGCCATGATTCAGAAAAGTTAAACAAAATCCTATCTTTTGTAGGAAAATATGTTTCAGGGCTTTGGAAGCTTCTCCCTTCTCAGTCCTTTGCCATTTGCAGTGAGGATCTCAAATACTTGTCATAAATAATCTCCTTGTCACTAGTAGAAGGGGTTGACCTTGCCCCTGAGATTGGGGTGGCTGCAGCACCTCAGGTTTTTGTCCAGCATGGACCCATGCATGACCATACCATGAGTATCCCGAGACCCATCAACCTGTCCTAGGCACTATGTGACCATAAATGATGTCTCATATCACAAGCACACAGACAGTGACTTTTCTGGTATTTTCAAGGCAAGGGAGTGGCCGTGGCTGGAACCACATCTCCAGCTCATGCTTGCAGGTAGTTGTGGGGTTGCCTTGTGCATGTGTAATTTCCCTGCTTGGGATTCTAGCCCTCACTTCTCCTGTCCTCTGCAGCCACAGCATGCCCTTGGCAGTGCTTCCCTGAAAAGTGGTCTCTGGATTTCCCCCTATCATTGTATCTTTATGTTTTAAATAATGCTAAAACACTTTAATACTAAAGGCCAATGCAAATATTTATATATACTTAAATAACCAAAATGAATATGCATGTCTATAGACTCTTTTCTTAGAAAACCTCCCACAATAATATTCCTTTCCTTTGCAAATGATTTATAGTATGAGATTCTATCACTATTTTCATAAGCTCATACCATATGAAAGTGTAGCATGGACTATCTCAGACCTATTAAAATAGGCGATGAAAACCATGAAGTTATGAAAGTACACAGTTTTATGATAACTATTCATGTGTCCACTTTGAAATAAGAATATGCCACGTAAAAGTTAAGTTTTATGAGCAGATATGTTAGCACGACCTCTTATTAAGGTCTTCTGTTAGTTTCTACTAAAAGACTCAGTTCTCAGTTGTTTATGACTCTACCATCTGTTATCTGCGTAGACTGAAGTTTCCCTTAGCATGAACCTGGGTTGTGCTGTATTAGTTTGGAAAACTTCAGCCAGAATTGTCCATTCAGTAAGGGGAAATGGCTTTAGACATGGTAAGACTTCTTTTTGAATAGTAAATAAGCTTCTTGCTTTGAAACAGGCTTCTTGAAACAGGGATGGGGAAGAAGGGTCTCAGAGTAGGATCTTTGTCTTATTCTGAAACTGAAAACATGGTCAAATGGAGTTTATAAAACAAAACAGATGCCCTGTAGAAATACTGTAGACTCATCTCTGTACTTCCAACCAGAATTCTCATGCATGGAGAGCATCTCAAACCCCTGGAAGCTTGTGTGTGATTAGAAATCATGATTCTGATTCTAGCAGAGGAGGGTGATGGTGCACCCAAGCTTCAGAGGGTGTAGGCCTGTGGGCAGCCTTGCATGGCATTGCCATTCCTAAGCAGGATGGAGTTTGATGAGAAAAATGTAGTCCTGTCTGAGCAATCACTTTTTCAGGCAGAGATGGCAGGCAATACCAATATTTCAGAGAGTCATCTTATCACATTCTGTAGCAGTCATTGTGATCCCCATGGCTGCCACAGTGCCTTAACATGGAGACAAGGCACAGGAGTTTTCCATTATGTCCTTCAGTGGTCTTACTCCTGGATATCTTCCCAGAGCAGTAAAATAAAACAAGTGAAACCAACTTTTTGGTAACAAAATCTCCCTGCAAAACTCATTTTACTTGGGCCGGGGAGCACTGCAGGCTAAACCTGTTATTCACTGCCCCGCTTTGGTTTTTGGTGTATCAGTTCTGGCTGGAGACTTGAACTGGATGGTGACTGCACTTTTTGAAAGAAGTATCTTTATGAAGCAATCTCCAGTTTTTACTGAAGATTTTCTACCCCATACCTCAAGTTTTGTTCGTGACTTGAAAAAAATACTATGTTGAGCTTTTTAATGCACAATGAAGTTATTGAAGTAAGAGATTGACTGAAATTAACAGTTTCAGTCAGAGTTCAATTAAGTTAACCCAAATATTCATTGCTACAGAACAGTATCAGGGAGACCCCCAAACCAAACTCTAAAATATCCCAGTGAATGGATGTGACATTGGTCAAAACCTTTCTCCTTGCTGAGGAAGAGATATAAAGGAGAGGCTTTTCTTAACATTTGAGTAGGGAAATAAATACAAATTTATTTCTGAGGTTCTCCAGTCAGGGATGGTGAGAGCCTGGCCTGGATACCCGAGCATCAACCAGATGTGGGATGTTTGCTAAAAGCAGAGTCCAATCCTGAGAATTGATATGAAGTACCAGAAGTGAAGATCTGGCCCAAAAACTCTTAATTTTTTACAAAAAGGAGGAACTCCCGGAGGGCAGCTCAGACTGTGACTTGATCTGGGCTGAAGACCAGAGAGCTGCGGAGAAGCTCATAACCATTTGTCTGATGTGAACTTTGAGTTATGAAGACACTTAGAAATAAATCTGTGGAATAGTGCAGACTCAGAAAGACAGAAGATAGTTTCTAGCTGGAAACATCTGTAAGGTATTTACTGAAAGTACAGCTATAAAATACAGCTTGTAGAGTCCTGTTAATCTGTACAGCCTGGTAAGGAAGGGTATTTCACACAGTCTAGCAATTGGGCAGCAAGTCTTCAGACAGAAATGATGAAGAAGGCCTTGGTTAATGTGATTAAAATAAAAAACATCAACTTTCAGGTGGATGCATTCTTGAATATTAATATAAAACCAGTTTCATATTTAAAGATAATTACTGTAAATAGGGAATTTGCTGAATTCAAAAAAATGATGTTACATGGGAATTATTATTTTTTTAAGACTTGTAAGGTGCAGTTACTTCATTTATGCATCATGTTATCTTAGGTTAATTGGCATTTATTTCAAAAGAAGAATTCACTGAGATAATATGATAATAATGCAGCCAGTTAACTGGTTTTGCTAGGAATGATTGTATTGAATATCAATATGAGCATTGTGACAGTAATGACTATCAAATTGAAAGAAAAATAGAGATGTGTAAGAAATGAATTACTGGCACGAAAATGTAGAATTATCTTTCTTCAAGCTCAGCTGTAAATTCAGAATTTTCAGTCCAGCACTGGCCTTCACAAAGGAAAAGTGTTGTTTTCACTTATATTATTTGAAATCTCATATGAAGCAGCAGTTCATAATGACATTGGTTTTTCTTTTAATTTTCAGTTACTTTATTCTTTAAGGAGACTTCTAAATTTCTAGTGTTTATTTTGTTTATATATGCGATACGCATTGAAAAAAGATTGAATCTCATTATAAGATTTTCTTCAGCTATTAGGCTTCTAACCAGTCTCAATTTCTGAGGTTTTTTGCCAATTTTGCAGCAGGGCAGTATTTAGACTATGTGTTTTTTTAGTGGTAGAGTAGACGAACATCTAAGAACAAAGCTCCTCTTTTATCTGCCTTTTGCTTCTTATCCACAACATTTGATTCACGTCACGGTGAATCGAATCTGCTCTTAGCCAAGAGGTACAATCAGTTAGCAGCCCTGGAAGAGGGAGATATTCCTGGAATGTCCCTTTACTCTTGCCCTAAAAGCTAAGCCCACATGCTCTCATTGTGTTTCTAAATAAGTTGGAACCTGGCACTTGTTTCCTTGTAACCTGGCTATTAGGCCCTTTTTCCATTGGCACAAGACAGACAGCTTGGTGTGTTTGCTCAGCTCAGGGGCCCATTTATACTGACAAATTTACTGTGCCAGAAGTTACATTAAAGCATCATACTGCCCTAGTTGTTTTAGAACAGGATTCTGTAACATGGTAAACTTTCCTACATAAATATTTACCTATGCAGAATTTATGCCTGTACAGTTTTACCTTTTAAAAAAAATAAAAATCACATTTTTCATTCTTGAAGTGGTGAAGACAACTTTCACATATATAATACTACATCGCCTTTTCCTGTTTCCAGAGAAAAAAAATTACCTACTCTGAAGGCTAGACCTTTCCTTTAGATTTACAGCATTATCTGCACACCTACTCAGCTGAAAAGGATGAAGAGGTAGGAATAAAATAAATAGACACTGCTGGGCTTACCAGTCCAGAAAAAAAAAAAAAAGAAGAAAAGCAGTCTCAACATATTTTATTTCCTGCTAAATGATGATAAACATAACATAAATTAGCTCTCCTAATGATCCTGACTGTCATATGTGAGTATCTGCTACTCCAGCATGATTGTGACACAGCCTGCTCCCAATCCTTGCAATTTTGCACTGTTTGGATACAGAGTTGCATCCATGTTGACTTAAAATGTCCTGGTAATTGAGAAGCAAGTCTTTAAGACAGGGCTTTAGAAGACTCTTCATTGGAGTGACATGTCTATGAGTAACTGGGTATGCGTGCTGTGAGGAAGTGGAGAAATTTGAGCATTACTATGAGGTATAGCTATGAAAATTTGCTGAAATAAACAATTGAATATCTACAACAACTGCATTCTGAATTGTAGATGTGTTTGATTGTGTGAGAACTTGGAAGTTACTTCCTGAAGAAAGTTGTTGAAACAGTTGTTGAGATGTTTGTAATGAAAATGGGTATGTGGCCTATGGATGAAAATGGGATTGGTGCTGGACAAACGAAGTCAGTGGGAGCCCTTTCTTCCTTTCACTGACTTCGGCCAGCAAGTTGTCACCCAAGCTGTGAAAACCACAACCTTATGTTTATTTGGTATTAATGCAAGCTATCATTCTTTGATTGATATAATAGCGTACATGAGTATTGTTTCTCCTCTATGGTGTTTTGACTGTATCTAGCATTGGGAAATTCCCTGGGGAATGCATCTAGTGGCTGGGTGGTCCTCAGGCTGCTGCTGGTCTGGTGCTGGGGTCCGGTGCAGGCCATGAGGACTTGGGCAGGAGGCCAGGCTGCAGCAGGAGGGTGTTAGTGTGACAAGGGCTGCCTCTTCCCAGGCACTGCCTGTCCCGGATAACTGCTTGGGAAACACAGCTCTGCAGCTCCTGCCGCTAGCTGGGTTGAAGTGAGCTTAAATCTCTCTGCACCAGGCTCCACTGCAAGACACAGAGTGGCCTTGACAAGACTTGGAATAATTAAGTTTTACTTTAGAAGTCTTGCCCCACTGAACTCCATGGCAAAACTGCAGTTGACTTCACAGGGATAAAACCTGTCTCTTATTCTTGCTAGATTTGGACTAGAAATCTCAGCTTCCACTACAGCTAATGGAAGTCACATGCATGTTCTGGGAGGAGGGCAGATCTCTTTCATCTCTTGAGTACCATGCTCCTCTGTGGCACTTCCAAGGCTGCATCAGTTATCGCAGGTCCGTTTATTTTAATGATGCAGCAGGAGTGTCCTAACTTCCTATGAAGGTACTTTGTTGTAATTATCTTGTATGTCTAGGGGCACCACAAGGGGTTACATTTATTTTACTGCCAAAGAACTGTTGTTTCAGCTGCAGTTCTATGAAGAAACAATCACATCTCCAGCAGTTTGTTAGATTAATCACAGGTGTGTAATCCCAGCACATACCCTAGAGGGTATATCCTTTGACCTGTTTCCTTTTTTAAAGGGGAAACTCTGAATTAATATCACTTGCATTGCTTATCACCGTTCACATTGGGTTTCTGCAGGATGCTGCAAAAAACAAACTAAAAGCTTCTATAGACTTTCTTTTACTTGTGTACAAGTGAGTATTGTAATTTAACAAACATGAATCACTCACCAGCAGAATTTCCTGGAATACTGGAAGTTAATGATAAAAGCTTGAATGTGGAACTGGTTCAGGAGCTAAGTGAAGCAAAGAATTTGTTCACATAGCACATAGCTGTGCTTCAATGTTTTATTCCAATGGCATTAAATAATTAGTTCATCAACTCATCATTTGTTACTTTGCAGTAAGCAATTGGGAAACACCTCTGATCCTCACCAATCTGTGTAGTCATTGCCCAGGTTTAAAATAGGATCACCTTTGATGTTAACTTAGTAGTTCTTTTGGGTTAACAGTAGCATAAGGATGCACTATTTCCCACCTTCATTCCATGCCTTGTGCTACAAACCAACATCAAGTAAAGGTTAGGAGACTTCAGAGACAAAGCATAAGGTTTTCTGGACTTTCACATTTCGATCATATAACCGCGTAATGTGGAAACAAGTAAATATCTAAGAACTTGAACTTTTGTTGACTACAGTATGTTTAAAAGCTTCATCTGGGGAAAATTAAATGAATCTGTGAGAAAGGATATGCATTTACTTTTGTTATAAGTTGAATTCTTACAATAAAACAGCCCTAGGAATAGAATCTCTGTAGGGGAACGGATTTCTGTACATTAAAAAGAAATACGGCCAATGATTCATAGAAACATATGAACTGTTTTACCCGGGAGTATATTTTTAAGTAATTTTGGCTGCTTAGTCCTCTGTTTTTTTTTGGAAATAAGATTTTTGTTTTACCTGAAGCAGTGGGTTGGTATCAATGTCTACCACAGCACTCTTGAGACATGTGTGCACTGTGAGAAAGCAGGATAAAATATTAGGGCTTCAGAATAACTGTACCTGTATTTCTGAACTTCCATGTTGAGCCCTATCCTGAAACAAATTCAGACTCAAGAGCAAAACACTGCTGAAGGATTGTTCCAAGACCCAGCTTCACAGCAAAATACAGCACTGTGTGAAGCAGTGAATGTGTGCCCAAATAGGTATTTAATTAATGTGACGAATGCAAATAATGAATGACTATTGGCATGGATTTTGCAAGGGCTCTTGCAGGAATGCAGCTCTTCCCAAGCACAGAACCCTGTGGACTGAAAGTCTGTGGCAGTGCAGATGTGCAGAATTTGTAAAGCAGTGAGGACATTTGTGGAAAAACACTGCTCTGGAAAGGGTTAAACCCCAATTTTCTTGCTGTCTGTATTCTTTACTCATATTGCCCTGAAAATCTAGAGTGACTCTTGAATATTTAAAACTCGGATTGAATATAAGTCTTTTGTATGCCTTAAGGATCTGTTCAATATGCACAGTACATTCTTACTTCCCAGATTTATCACTAAGCACAGAAAAGCAAGCTTGCTATTGTTTTAGAAGTCTCTCTAGGAAAGGAGTGGTCTGGTGGGTCTTGCAGAATAAGGCATAATGCAGTTCTTCAAGATATTTATATGAAATGCATCCAATGGGGATTCATATCCCTTCTGGGATTTCTTTCTGGGATAGGGTATTGCAAGTAATAACCTTTAACTGCTATTAATAATCTATTAACTCCTTTGATGGCTCTAGTGAACACAGCTGTGTGACAGGAAATCTTGTTTTGGGAGAATGGATGTACAGAGTCCACCCTGAAAAAGATATTTGTGGGAAGAAGAAAAGGGATTAAAAAAACAAGTGCCTTGTCTCAGATGAATGTTTGCTTCTCATGCTATTGTGCTTTATAATAGAACCAACTTCAAAGCCTGATTAACAGGCTGTCCTTTTATGGACACAGACTGGTAAAACAATTCACAGGTTTTTTGCTAAAAACAAGGTTGTTTTCTGCTAGGGTGAATTCATACGAAGGCTGTTTCAAAACAGACTTGCCTTGAAACTTTGAAAATGACACATAATTCTGCAGAAAATGTAAACATTAATTAATTTTTTTAGGCACTGTAATTGGGTTACTGACAAACATCTGCTCTGCTTCCTACATGAGACTGGTCTTTTGCAGTAGTAGAAGATCAATCAGAGAAAACAACTAATACTTGAAATATAATACTTAATTTTTCAGGCTCTGCTAATTTGTAAATTTGGCCTACAATGATCCAAACTGTTAACAACCAGTGTGTTGCAAGAAGAGCAAGAAACCCTGTTTGTTCCTACTGAAGAATTCCGTATGCTATCTTTGCTTTGACAGTTGTCGAAAGAGTATGAACAGTAAGAAGGAAGCATATTAACTTTATAAAAAAAGAATAAGCCTCCCACTTCCATTGCTTCCATCAAATGTATAGTGATGTAATTTTACCAAAGGACTGCATAAGAACTGAGTAAAATCTTCAGGATTTCTCTACGCAGTGATAACCTGGATTTGTACCAAATGTTTCTTTTGCCAAATCCTGGGAGTACTTTCACTGTGTAAGTCTTGGCAGGAGAAAACTGTAGCAATTGCCACCAACAGGCTGTGGAATAAGTTTATTAGTATTTACAGAAAGAGGAAATGCAATGATCATATAACCTATTCCAATGGGGCATTTTACATTGTTGTTGTTATTTGAATTTTAAATTGTGAAACTATAACACATGAAAACATGATTTTACTGAAATCAAAGAGGAAAACCTGCTGTGACTTTAGTTAAGCAGAATTTTATTCAAGATCCATATTCAAATAATTTTTTAAAAATGAGAACAGCAAACATTGAATACTTTGTCGGGGTATTGTACAGAGAAACTTTTCCTCCACTTCCATATGGGGTTTAATTAAGATTCACAGCTCCTCTGAATGGGGAGATAGAGTCACTCCAATTTGAAGGAATTAGATTACTTAAAACATGATAGAATGATGGGAAATGTGTGTAAAAACTGGAGCAGATATGCCTGATATATATATATATATATATATATATACTTGGGTATACATAGCATAAAGTTGTATTTTGTAACCTGACAATCTCACCTGACCCCACCTGATAATTTACTGCGGTTAAGTAGTAGTTTTACTGCTGGTCAACACTCCCAGGACTGATTAACCATGGCTCTCTATAGCAAAGTGAGTATTAAAAGCTGGATCTTAGGGGTTAAACCCGGTGCATTATCCATAGGCAACCCTTTCTCTGGTTTTCAGGGACAGCCTAATACTAGAACATATTAATGCAATAAATCATTTTTTCCCCCCTTTCTTTTTCTTTCTTTTCTTTTTTCCTTTATTTTTTTTTTCCTGATTTAAAACCCACCAGGCGTAAGGGACACTGTTAAGATTTAAAGTTCTGAAATGCCATGAAGCCACGTTCCCCAGGCCCCCGCGATTTGCGGCCGCCAGCGCCTCGCTCCGCACGCAGCGCTCCCGGGGCAGGGGAGGCGGCCGGGCTGCGGCACGGAGGCTGAGGAGCCCCGCACGCCGGGCTCCGGGGCTGCCTGCCGAGCAGGGCCCGCTCTCTGTGTGCCTGGAGCAGGGGGAACCGGGAGGATGGGGATCGAGACCCCCGGGCTGATTGATGCGGGCTGGAGGCCGGGTCCGGCCAGGCGCCAGCGCCTCCACCACCTTGAAAGACTTCTTTGAACCACATCTGTTTTTTCCAGCAAACGAGGACGAGTCAGTCTAATCCAAGGGCTGATCCTGCTAACAGTGAAGAAGAAGCCAAAATTTGTTTGCTGACAGGGTTCTGATTTTTTTTTTGTTTGTTTTAATTTTAGAGGATTTTTTTCATCTTAATTATCTATATGCTCCAGCCTGTAATGCATATCCATTTGACAATAAAGGCTGTGATTCTTGTGTATTCTTGAGTGCTGCTGCGTTTTGTAGGTGTTTGTCTAAGCAGTGGAGTGTGGAAATGAAAATGATTCATTTAACTCCTGCAATTTAGTGTAGATACATATAGGGAAGGGAAGGGAAGGGAGGGGAAGGGAAGGAAAGGAAAGGAAAGGAAAGGAAAGGAAAGGAAAGGAAAGGAAAGGAAAGGAAAGGAAAGGAAAGGAAAGGAAAGGAAAGGAAAGGAAAGGAAAGGGTCTACAAACACAAAATTTTACAATTTTACAATTTAACTTTCACACTATCTGTAATATCCAGGATATATCTAGTTTTGGTTTCTAGTATTTGACATGCATGTATTTATTCAGTGTAACCAATAGTAATCTCTCTGAAATGAACTGTATACTAATAACACCTGTTTGCCAGCTTTACATGCAATTGCTCTGGAATTTAATGCTTCCTGGAAAACCAGAACTCTGCCTCCTGCTTCAGCAAAGACTTAAAGTGAGAAGGAGATGTAGCAGAATTATGGAGGACATTGATTCAGCGACCCTGTTCTGTGTCATCATTTTTTAAAATCTAAAAACCTAATCTGTTTTCCAGCAGAAAGAAGAGCTTTTACTCAGAGAATGAAGAATTAAGCTGTACTTTAATTTCTCATCACTCACCCTTTTCCATATATAACTTAGTGCATTCAAAGACATCTGAATAAAAAAATAGTGTCCAAGTCTTTGCTAAGACACCCTATCACGGGGTCAGTGTTTTATAAAAATGATTTGCCTTTACGCCACACAAATATCTGATTTTATTATTATTATTAATGCCTCAGTGTTGGGGAGCTGCAGCTCAGGAACATTAGTATAGAAACTAAGGGAGCTTTTATGATATTCCAGGACCTGATCTTTCAGAGAATCCAGAGAACAGATACATTTTTATGCTCAGAGGCCAACTCTGATTTACTTTGGTTGCAGGTGGGAGAGTTCAGGACCCCTGCAAGTTCCCCGGCCCAGGGCGTGGGTTTGGTTTGGCAGAAAAAGGGAACTTACAGTTGGTGACAGTGTGTGAACCCTGTGCTTTGGGCGAGTTCTCGAAGCAGCCTGTGGCAGAAGCGGGGTTGGAATTGAAAGGCAACGCTCAACTGTCTTAACCACAGCCCCAGCTCTGTCCCCTTGCCGCTCACCAGCGGGGTCGAAACCTGCAGATTTGCCGCCCGGGTCGCTGCTGCTGCGTGTAACGAATAACTGATTGCTGCAGCAGTCCTGGTCCTCCCTGCCCTGCGGCTCTTGTGCTGTGGCAGGGGCTTCCAGAGCTGCAGGAGTGGGAATGGCAGCCCAGGCTGCCCTGGAGCCTTTCTCTTGGGCTTTGCTTTCTTCAGCCTATTGCCTCACACCTATTTCACACCTACTCCACTTCAGTACCAGGCTCCGTGCCCCGAAGTCTTTCCAGGACGCTTTTTCCCAGGCATCCTGCTGAGCTGGTCGGAGCTGCCACAGTCTGTGGGCCACAGCCCAGCCTGGGACTGCTGCCCCCCCTGCCCGGCTCCTGCTCCACCGTGGCCCCCTCATCCTGCTTCCCGTGTGAGTACCTGCACTCCTGGGCTCCATTGCCCCTTGGCTCCCTCCCAAAGCAGAGTTCAGTCCTGTGCCCATTCTCAAAACCAGACAATCTTTACTGCAAATACAGAATTTAGTTATTATTTCTAACAAATTATGAAATTCAAGTTTTTATTTCGTGGTACACAATTCTAATGTTTTCCTCGCTTCTGCCCCTTCCCAGAATAGTAAGAGACAAAGCCTGGACACTTAAATAACTGCCTGCACCAGTTTCTAGTTCTCTGCCCAGAATTACAAAGACTCTTCTGAAGCAGATCCAGATTTTTGGATCAGTTTTCTCCCTCACTTTTGTCTTTGAATATGGCTGAGCTGTTTTCCCTGAAGTCTTCAAGTAAGTCAAGTGGAGGAAAACACTGAATGAAAATTTTAGCCTGAAAGTTCAAGTGAAAACAGAATCTTGTAATAGAAAGTGCCAAGACCACCTTCACTCAGGCAGAACGATCAGCTTATCCTGTAATTCTCCTTTATTCTTTCCATACCTTCCTACTGTAGGTCCCCGTTATGAACTGCTAATCAAAAAAGTTTGTGGAATGAGTTCCAGGAGAAAAACCTCAAAGTATTCCAAAGGACTGATTTTGAGAGAACTTTACCAGGAGAATTAACAATAGAGTACAGCAAATAAGGCAAATTAGTTTTAAATGAATATCACATGGAATACATTAATAATTAGTATAATCTTACAGCAAAAAGAGAATAATCTTAATACAGGAGTTCTTAAAAGTTTATGGGAACACTTGCAGAAGTGGTCAGACACACCAACAGGCAACATGCAAAGAGTCAGTGAGAGCTAAACCTTGCCCAGGCACAGGGGTCCAGCTGGCAGCAGGGAGGTCTCACTGCACCTGTGGGCAGAGGGCAGTGCTGCAGCAGAGCTCAGAGGTGGAGGAGCCAGCTGCAGGGCAGAGCCCATCTTTTACATCTAATTGCCAATATAAAACTGCATTACTGTAAATAAGTATATCTTGCATCAAAACTGGTGTGTCCAGCTGTTGTGTTGCTGGCTCTTCTTGTAAAGCTGCAAGGAGCAACCAGTACCAGAGAGTGTTTCTGCCCAGCCTGGGTGGGGTCCATGTGCTCCATGCTTTCCTTCTGAAGGCATGGCCACAGGGCCCTCACTGGCCGGGGAGCCTTCATGGCTAGCTCAGGCATCTTCCTCTCTGCAACGACACAGCAGCAAAGGGGATGGACAAGAAGCCTCTGCAAAGAGAGCCCAGAAAGGTTTTATTCACGTGGTGTTACTCAGCTCTCTGGGGCCAAAGGCAAGGGAAAGGCAGAGGGTCTGGAATTTTATGGGGATTGGGGGAGGGCTGGAGTTGGGGTCCCTATTGGGGTCCCATTAGGAGGAGTCCGAGGGAGTGGCCAGGATTTAGCTGGGAAGGAGGTAAAAGGGGTGGGGGAACACCACATCCAGCAGGACCAGGGCAGTGACCATCCCCCTGTACTCGGCACTGGTGAGGCCACACCTCAAATCCTGGGTCCAGTTCTGGGCCCCTCACTATAAGAAGAACATTGAGGTGCTGGAGAGAGTCCAGAGAAGGGAAGCAGAGCTGGTCAAAGGTCTGGAGCACAAGTCTGGTGAGGAGTACCTGAGGGAGATGGGGTTGTTTAGCCTGGAGAAAAGGAGGCTCAGGGGTGACCTTATTGCTCTCTACAACTGCCCCAAAGGAGATGGTAGCCAGGTCGGGGTCAGCCTCTTCTTTCAAGTAACAAATGATGGGACAAGAGGAAATGGACTCAAGTTTTTCCAGGGGATGTTTAGATTGGATACTTGGAAAAAATTGTTCACTGAAAGGACTATCCATTCCTGGAATGGGCTGCCCAGGGAGTGGTTAAGTCACCATCCCTGGAGGGAGTTAAAAGATGTATTAAGAAGAGCAGATGCAGCACTTAGAGACATGGTTTAGTGGTGAATATGGGAGTGTTAGGTTAATGGTTGGACTTGATCTCAGAAGTGATGTATGGACTCAGTGTACCACTTCGGTTTTGGAGAGCCTAGATTTAATCCCTAGCCTGTTTTTTAGTGGCCTGTGTTTACTCAGGCAAGCCCAATCTGGTTCTGGTAATTCCTGTGACTATTTTTCTTATTGCTGCTGCTTCTTTTGCATTCTCTTTTGATCTTAGGGTAAAAGCTTAAGTGAGAGAAAGATAGTAAAGATGTCAAATTTCAGTTCTCCTGTGTCCCTACTGCCATCTTCACCAATATTTCCTTCTTGTCCTTCACCCTAGAAGTGGGCTGTGGATTCTGCTTGTACCGTGCCACATCTGGCAGAGCTGTGGAGTAGAGCTGGCGTCCCAGGGGCCTCTCAGGGGCTGCACATGGTATTGGGGACAGTGTGAGGGTATCTGTTTTGTCCCAGATATGCTGAAAGGTTAGAGCATGCAGTAGTAACAGCCTGGGTAAGTACAACTATAAAATTTTATCACGTGTCAAAAAGATGCTGTATCATCCTCTGGACTGGGTTTTTATGAGGAGAAGAGATCCTGCTCTTTCGTGTTGCTGAAGATGTTTTACTAAGATTTTCCTACTTCCTTATTTGCCAGGGAGAGGACTAGTGTAAATGAAAGGAGTGGAGAGAATTCAGGTTTTGGCAGTATTTCAGTTAGAGGAGGTAAAGGAGCCAGTGCTCAGTTAAGAGATGCAAGGCTTCAGGAAAAGCAATATCTCTTTACAGCTGGCTGGAAAACTGCTGCAGTCCTGTTAAAACTCAAGATTGAGCTGGGATCCAACTGCAATTGTTAATTCCAGAGTAAATTTCATAGGAGTTTGGACAGTGTTTAGCTGTGTCTGATGCAGAGTTTCTGCTTTAGCCAATCTCACTCTTCTTGGAAACAGTGTTGAATACCTAAGTCAAAAATCACTTCTGGTAACGCCGTACAAAAAAGACTGAGATATATTGTGACACAATAGCTACTAATCACTGCTAAAATATGGTACTCAAGCCTCAATGTTTTTGTGAAATCAATGAGTAATATTTCCATTTGCTTCAAAAATAAATACAGTACCTATGCCTGCAATGAGAATCTCTTCTGAGAAAGGGTTTCAGTCAGAGAGCAGCCTTATGAATGCTGAATTTGAACCCCAAACTTGCAGGATTTCTCCCAACACTTAGCTGTTATATACTAGTTGAATAAAACTTGCTATTTGTACTAGTAGTGCCTTCTAGCCATTTAGAGTAATATTGCTCCTGTCAGTTAATATTTGATGTCTTGTATGGCATGTTGTGATTGACTTGTGGATGAGGAGTGAATAAGTGGAAATAGAAGATTTCCTTGGGGTGATGACTTGTCAGAAGAGAGACAGAAAAAAGTCAGCACCTTTTAAGATACTAAGTAGTTATTTGGGAATAGAACAGTTAAATTGTGATTAAATACATTTTGATAGGTTGCTTCGTTAGTGGTTCAGCTTCAGTAAATGTTTGGTTGGCCTCCATGGTTTGCTCTCACTGGAAAAATTACTGATCTGAATAGTTTCATTAAGTACTTGCCTATCACTTCAAGTCACTCACAGTCTGATTTTCAGCAATTAAGTGTAGTCAAAGCCTGTCAGCAAGTAGTTGCCTTATCCCTTTTAGTCACTGCCAAAGAAAATAACAACAGGTCAAAACTTATCCTATTCTGGGCTTTGAATTTTCAAAAAGAAAATAAAAAGAAGACACAAAATTCACTCAGAATTATCTCTCCAGGGCTGGCTGAATTCCATGCTTCACTCAGATCCCACCCCTGGTTCCCCTGTAATAGTCATAAACATAAGGGTTGTAACAAACATGGAGAACCACCACTCCAATTTTTAGTGTGGCTGGAAAAGTGTGCCATCTTGTCCCTTCTGAAGATTTCCCCCAGGGAAAGTCAGCAGTCCAGCCAGGATGAGACACGTGGGACCGTGCTTGTGGAGGGCCCCAGCTGGAAGTGGCCTCTGGTCCTAGGTTTGGGGATGGGTGGTGCACAAACAACTGCTTTGGGCATGGTGGGGTGAAACCTGCAGTACTGTGCAACCTTCCCAGCAGGCAGGACTGGAGCTGTGGGATTGAGGAGAAGTGTCTTCAGCGTTCTTCCTCTCTAGGTAATGTTTTAGTGGTCCAGTCAGCTTGTACCTCTTAACAGGGTACACAGAAATGGTTTCCAGTGAGTCCAACTGTTGAAAAAGCTTTTTCATAGAAATGAAAATCGTTTATGTACCTGGTTAAAGAGAAGAAATCTTTGCCCTTGATGGAGTGTTAAGATGTTTCAGTTTTGTTTGATTGTCATGGTTAACTTTTGGTAATGTTCAGAGAGGTTGATGCTCTCTAATTCAGACCTTCAGAGCCCTCACTTCACCTCAGGACTACTCACAAACACCAAATTAAACACAGACCACAGTAGCTGTATGACTGAAGCAGATGAAACACCTGGAAATGTTTGCAGGGTTTTAGCCCAATACCACTTCAAAATGATAAACTGAAATAATAAAATAAATTTCTGTAACTGTAGGCACTTTAGGTCAGAAAGACCTTGCTAAGAGACTGCATCTACATTTTCTTGCTATAATAAGAGAGAGAGAAAGAAAGAAAGAAAAAGAAAAAGAAGGAAAGAAGGAAGGAAAACAGGAAAACAAGGAATGAAGGTGAATGAGAAAGGAAAGAAAGAAATGAAGAAAGAAAAAAGAAATAAAGAAAAGTATAATTTTTGCCATGTAACCATCTTCTGTTAATTTTTGAGTTTGCTTTGGTGCAGAAAACTATGTCTCAGTCAGAGCTTTGTATCAGGATACAATCACCCATCTTTGCTTCCAATTCTAACGCAAATTTAAGAAGATAAGAGGAGAAATTAGACAAGCGCTTTCCTTCCCCCTGGAGGCTGAAGGTGACACGTCTGAGCTGTAGCTGGTCTCTTCTAAATCCTGGCCCTTGCAGCTCAAGGCTTTCAAAGAGTGAGGGTGTGTCACTGCAGCTGCTGCATCAAACAAAATCAAAGAGATTTGATTAATATAAACTTCAAAATCAGTGCCATCTTTCCTTCACAAAATACTTCAAACACAGCAAGAAATGTCATCTCCCAGGTGACGGAGGTTAATCTACCTAATCTCCTCTTTTCCTTGCATCTGAATACAAACTACTGGAATATACCCAATTACCTCTCACCAGTCAGGAGAAATTCCTCTTTCTTTCCAGCAATGTCAATCAGAGTTTTAAGAGGAGATTTACAGTCCTTTTGTAAAATCAACATGACTTCTGAACCAGCAAAGCAAAGCAAAGCAAAGCAGGACAGACAAAACAGCAAGCACAAACTCCCACTTGCCACTCTGTCAGAGTGGCTGTTTAGAAGATCCTGGGTAAAATTTGGCACTTTGATTTGAAACCTCTGTTCAATGTATGTGGTAGGGTCTGGAATCAGCAGGATTTGGCCAACTGTCTGTAGTGACAATGTGACTATATTATTTCAGACAGTAAATCTTCGTAACACCACCATGTTTTTAATCTAGAAACTCAAATTTACAGATGAAAGGCTTGTTTCTGGTGTTGCTACTCATTGCTTACAGGAGCTTTGTGCAGCCCATGAATTTAAATACTGAAGCACGTATGTATGTGTATGCGAAGCTCAAAGTTTTTCTTCACAGAATTACACTATCAAATTTGTTTGAAATTGCTGATACCATACAAAGCTAAACCTTTTGCCTTCATAAGAAATTTCCAACAGCACATGGCTGAGTGAGTAATACCTCTATGTGGCCTAACAATGCTTTTTGTTTCATGTTTTCTAGTGTTATTTTACTCTTAACCTGTTTGCCTTCTGCTCATGGTTTTGAATCACACATTCAAATAATCTGAGTATTCAGTGAAACTGTGCACATTTTCCTCAGTAGTCTGAAAGTGCAGAAGTGCTTATTCTGTCCCCCAGTCCCTACAAAACATTACAACCAAATACATGAGCAGGATTCTACATGTGGTCTGCTTCATAACATAGTACAAGATTATACATTAAATGCTTGGCTTCAAGCTCGGAAAAAAGAGCAATTCTAAATCCCTCTGTGAGGTTATACAGCAATTTGAATGAAATTGAAATGAAACAAAACTTTTCCCCTTCTGCTCATACTTGCATCATACCCAGAGATCAGTGCAGTAGTACACAAAAAATTCATGTGTCAGAGTGTAATATAATAATATTTTCAAATTCAGCTGACAGCATTTAAAAACTCATTACGAGTTGATAGTCATACAAAGATAATGACTGAAACTATTATCCCTTGTAGAATTAATTAACTTGATCTACATATTGAAATGAGAGACAAACATAATAATTTAATGTTTCAGTTAGCATTATTTTGACTTGACGATTCATACTTTTTTAAAAATTATGTTGACTGTAGAAATTTTTTATGAGTCTGACTTAAGTGGTTATTTTAGAAAAGTAAAATTTAGGCTCTAATATTCCTTAGTACTTTCCTGTATTTAAATAGCCCCTTGGAACCAGTCATGGCGAGATTGCTGCCAAATTTCCAATTGCTAGTCAATTAAACCTAAATAAAGCAACTAGTTGCCAGACAGAGCAAAAGTCTGATGCTTTTGGCATTAAGAAATATGCATATGAAGTTTTGGTATTGGGTTAGTCAGCTGTGGTGATTGTATGGAAATGGAATTGAAGACCTCAATGGAATTGTTTCAACTTCAGCAGTAAGCTCCCTGCTGACCCTGCAAGCACCTCCTGGTGAGCCATGCTGGGACATAATGAACTGGGAGACAAAAGGACAACTACTAAAGAAAACTACTAAAAGAAACTTTTAACTCCTGTCTGTAATCTCAGGGTTTGAGGAGAGTCAGGAGCAGGTACAGGAAAGGTGCAGGAGGGTAGGGCAGAAATAAATTTGGTAAGGTTATACTGTCCTCTTTCAAGAAGGAACGCAGGTGAGGGTGAAGATTGCGTTGGGACCAATGCTGGATCCTTGTCCATCATGGCCTGAACTGAGGGACAAGGCATGGAGCATTGGCAGCAGTCCTGGGGTGCCTGGGGAACATGCAGCTCCTGCTTCCCCAGCTCTGGGAGAGCAAGGAGAGAGCTGGATGAAGACAAAGCCACCTCTCTCCCTCCTTCCTTTTCTGAATCTTTTCTGTGGGATTGGGTGGTAGAAAGAATGGCTCATTAAGTCCAGCAGTGCCTGAAATGGAAAAACAAATGTTCAGAATCCATACTGTGGCATTATTATGTTACTCGGGTGAACTTTTTTACATCAGGATTTCCTGTATTTCATAATGCATCCAACAGCTACATTGGCCAGTTGACAAAAACCAATGAGAGCAATGAAAAATCAACTCCCATCATGGTAAAATTGACAGCAGAATGCTTTAAGATGCCATGCAAATCCATCTGCCCTTCCATGTATTTGTGTGTAATCTGGAAAGAAGAGAAACAAAAGGAGAGAGAGAGGACTTTGAAGACAAAGTTACTTATGTAGATTAACTGTTATGAAAAAAACCTATAAGGGAAGTTGACTAAGATTTAAACAAACTAGAGAAACAGGCAAAAAGATGGTAAATTAACTTCAGTGTTGGTAAATACAAAGAACTATGCCCTGGATGGAAAAGTACAGAATGTTTCTATTCATTGAAAGACCCCCGACTGTAAGAGCTTTATGGTGTTGGATTGCCTATGCACAGAAGAGTGATTAATATTGTAATACCTTTACAGAAATAAGGGTGAGATCCCCCTTGGGAGAACAAGTACCTTCTGCTCCAAAGGGCTGTTCCTGAATTACAACACTCGGAGGTGAGCAGGACTGAATTACCCACATCTAATCACATATGTAACCTATACTGAGGACAAATTCAGTTACTCAAACATAGTAAACATAGCTGGTTTAATTTTGGATGCAGTAGGAATTTTGCCCTAGTGTACTGTTGCATCTCAGAAGCACATGAATCTCTCACAAGGCCTTTGATATATATTACAGCTTCACATGGTAGCCTTGGAAATGCAAAACAATTGAAACGGCACTGTGTTTAGGCAGATTAATTTACTTTTAAAAGTTATCTTCTTTTTTTTTGTGTGTGTACCCTGTGCAGCTTCCAAAAATCTCACTTATTCCTAGAGAAATTGTTATCCTCTTTGGTGCACAGTAGAAGAAAATACTTTTGATGCTATTTCCTGTTCTTAATGGGGAGCTGTGAAAACCAGCTTTTGATTAATCACTATGTAGTAACTCCTTGCTCGGTGTTCGTATGGTCTGTTTGCTAGAGGACTATTAAGAGAGTTCATGATCTTGTACTTATGCCATGTTTGAACTGTCTGTTTCATTAGACACCCCCAACAAATAGAACATCCTCTCAGTATAATGTCATGTGTCTGCCCAGCTGGCAACAGTGTAATGACAATCAGTGTGGACATTTATCTAGGAAAATTACAGAAACAAGGAAGAGGATATTTTTTTTTCTGTTTCTCTGTAATTTTTGTTGTTAGGTGACAATAGAAGTGAGCAGATCTTTGATATAACTAGAGTAATTCACATTCAGGAAGCCATTTTCAAAATTGTGAGGGCTGGATTTTCCCTTTTATCCTTAAAAGAGAGCTTAATTTCTGATCAAACTGCTTGGGGTCACCCACAGTGCACACGATGTCACATTAGTAAGTAAGCATTAGTAAGTTAAATATAAGCACTGTTAGCTTTGTCTGGCCCTGCATTCAATCACTTGTCGAGGAACTGCACTGACCAACTTCTTTCTAATCCTTTGTATAGTTATAAGGAATTAATCTAATACACCTGACATCCTCTGCCTTTAATGCAGTTAGTGGTATTTTCCATATTTACCACTGGGTTTTCATACTATTTATAGCACAGAAATACCCAACACACATTGGGCAGTCTGACATGTAGCTGACCGTGCTCAATTAGCTGGAGAACAGACATCCTAACTGCAGGCATGACCTGACTGAGTCCAAGGGGATGAATTAGCGAGATGAAGAAGTCTAATGATTATTAAGATGTTATACAGATTTCTCAACCTTTCCAAATTCCTTTCTGAAGTAAAGTGCCTCCTTAAATTATGACCATCTTCTCCTGTACAACCTCACACACCCACGGTGTTTGCCTTTTCTTCTTACTCTGGTCTCCTTTGCCAGCCACCAGCTTAGCCATGCTCTGTGCTGGTCTCCTGTCTCACTGCCCATCCACCTTGCCCCGATGTGGCTGGACAGAGCCCATCTGACAGCAGCAGTCTCCTCTCCCAGCATGACTCCTCTCCTTTTTTACAGCTCTGTGTTAGATGTTTCCAGGCCTGCTTTTCCCATTCCTGCTGGCTTTCACAGCCCAAATTGCATGAACACACTTCACTCCAGGGAGCATTCCCATGCACTCTGGCTGGGGTACTCACTCCCTGTGCACCTGGGGAAGGACTGCTGGCACTGAGGACCCATGGACTCCTCGGTTATGGGCTGACTCTTGCTCCCAGCATAACATACTCTATTTGAAGGTCACTATTTGAGAAGAGCCAGCAGCTCTGGCTGGAATCACGTTCTCATTATCTGGTTGGCACAAACCCTACCACTACCCAGTGCAGTTCCTACCTTTGAGACCTTGAAAAAACAAAATTTTTCTCTTATCACCCAGTGTTTATGTTTTGTAGACTTGCAGGGTATGAAATTTTTCTTTGATGGAGCAGATGGCTTGCTCTGTCCTCCCATTTGTTTATGATATCTTGACACCTAGTTCTTTCATTTGTATTTATGGTGAGATGCTTTTCTTCCCAGTGAGTGATCAGAATCCAGATTTCTTTTTTAAAATCTCCATTTATCTACTTAAAGACATGACTGGGGAAGCTTTTTCTTTAATTTTCTTGCTTAATGGCAAGATTTCCCTTACAGAAAAGCCACAACATTTTCTTACATCATAGTGAATCACTACAACAGACTAGCTGGGCCATGGAAAAATGTGGAAGTGTTTTTTTGTACATATACATTATCTACAGGTGGGTTTTAGTGTGCTTCAATACGTCTTAGTAGTTTACAAAATTGACCATTAAACTTTTATTTCTGTGAGTAAGCAAATCACAACATGAAAATTTGAGCCTGACATGTGTACTCTCATGTCTCTCATTTTAGTAGTCCAGTGACACATTTACCAGTGTAACACTAAAGTTAACTTGTTGTCAGCTTTATTATTTGTTTTTCATGTTCTTTCATCTATTGTTGTTCTTGTATTCTGTCTGCTTTCACTTTCTTTCCTCTTCTCTGCTTCCCTTTCCTTTTCCCAAGGTAAATATATTGAATTCCTGCTTTAGGCAGCTACATTAAAGCCTCATCTGGCCCAATTTAATGTCATACATCAAGGCCAGCTTCAGAGAAAGAACTAGAAAGAACTAGGTTGCACAGTTACATTTCAGTTCCTTGCAGAACCTTGTCAGTCTAATTCCCTGAAGAGCAAGGGTTCTATCTTCATTCTTTTAAATAAAATTTTTTCCTTCTAGTTTGTGAATGATTCCTACCACATACATGCAGTACTTCTAAGCAATTTTTTTCAGTTCTCCTCAGCACTTTGCTTGCTCTTATGAATGAATTCCACAAACTGGTAATACATTATATTTTTCTGAAAAAAGTTTTCTTTCATCAAAACCATGTTTGTTGCTGTAACTGGCTATCTCCTGGTTCCTGTACTAAAAGAATTATGCTTATTTCCCCTTTACATTTTTTATTTTTCTCATGTTCCCTCCCTCGGGTAAAGAGTCCCAATCTCTGAAAATTTTTCCCATGCTTCTCTTCCTTTACCATCTATCTCTAAAACCATTCTGCAGCTCCTTTGCCTTCTGAGATAAGCTGATCAGAGGACATCAGTTCCAGTGTGAGTGTTGCTTCATACAACACTATTTCCAGTTCCTTCCATCCACCTCCGGAGATGCTCACACTGTGTTTGTCCACCACTATAAGTTCATCAGAGCCACAAATACACATCAGAGGTCCACAGAGCCAGTAAAAAGGGATACTTATGTGGTAGCCCTGTGATTAGAGCACTTGTTAGGCAGTAAGTTCATTTTCTCATGCAAGAAATCTGAATCTGAACGGAAAGTGCTTAAGTGCTCCTGCCAGAACTTCATAATGCTCTTCCTTCATTAACCTCCTGTGGCAGCAAGTTACACAGCTTAATTATACACATTGTTTATTAGGAATGTATTTTTTGCTTTGCAGCACCTTGTCATCCCATCAAATGTTCCTTTACTGTTGTATTTGATGGATAGACCAGAAATCCCATCTCTGTGCTACTCTTCGGAATCAACATCTTTTCATGTTCTCTCTTTTTTATTCTCTTTGTAAGGTACTTCCAGAGAAGAACTCTTTGGAAATTTTTGCCGTTTCCATGTAAGTGTTTCCTATCCTCTTGATCATTCCTGTTTTAGATAGAAAAACCAAATGAGATCAAAAGCTGCATTGCTGAGAAGAGAGTACTGCTGTATTTAAATAAATGAAGGGATAATTATCTTAAGTAAATATATAGATATGGTATAGTTTATCCTCCTTCTGAATCAGAGAAGTAGTAATTATAGTATGGAAGTGACAGTATTTTGCAAATCAGTGCTTCACAAACTGTGAAGGGCTGGCAGAAGTAGACAGCTCTGCATGAGCTACTCATGGTCAGCTGTGGCCAGGATATAGAACGAGTGTGTATGGCTTGGGAGACATCCAGATACAGCCCCCATGGTAACCTGGCTTAGGCATCAACTGAGTGTGCAATGCTAATGACTGGAATGTGATTATGCACTTAGTGTCTGGATAAAGTAATTAAGCAATCGAGAAATGTATGATGGGCATACAATAAAAGATAATAACTAACACGTGATACAGCATAATGGACATAATCAAATATTTTAAGGGGAAACTGGGGTCACTATCAAGGCCAGTTCATCATCTGGAGTGATCCAAACCTTTGGATGGATGGGATCATGCAAAATACAGCTGGGGCACCCGTCAGTGCTGTCTTCTCAGCCCCAGAAAGAAGCCTGAGGTCGAGTGCTCAGCTGTGGCTGTCCAGTAGGTGGTTGAGCTCAGTGCTTGGAATAGATAGGAAAGAAATGAACTGGGGGGCAGCCCGAGCCCTGGAGAGCTGACAGCCCCTGCAGGGACAGGTGGCCATTGTGGGACAGAGTGGCTCAAGGGAGGAAAGAGACTGTAAAAGAGCAGGCAAATTACATATTTGATTTTACATAAAAACATGCAAGATCTGGAAGGTTTGGAAAATGTGTCTCAGTATATGGCTCTGAAACTTTGGGGAGGCAGGTGGTGACTCCTACCTCTCTTCATTTCTGCAGGATAGTGAAGTGCTGGTTTCATTTGTTTATTCTACAGTGATATTTGGAAACCTTCGCTCCTTTATTTTGTCCTTAGGTTCTTTTGTCAGACTGATCTGGAATTTAGTTCCAGTCCTGAATTGTGCTCCACTGCAGAAAGTCCTGACCTTACATTAACTTTTGGGGGTTGTTTGAGAATTGATTGAGAACAGTATGGCAAATGCATTTAAGGAACAAATGTGTATCAAGGTTTATTGAAAAAACGTTCTGAGGTAGAAGAAACATGTAGGATAGGCGTAGCACACAGGTTAAAAGACTGTAAAAACTTTCCCAAGTCTGAATCCTAAAATTGCCTCTAGCCAGTACAGTGTAAGGTATTCTGCATAAGATAACTTTTTAATAACTTCAATGAAAAAAAAAATAGAACCATCAAGGAAGCATATACTTTTCATTTATGCTTGGGATTGATTTCCACATCAGTATGAGAAAAGAGCTAAGTGAAAGGTATGTGATTGCACGAGTGAAATGGCAACAGCACTGATATGTTAGGGCATAAGGTTGTTCATCTAAAATCTTCAAACAGTTGGCTTAAAGCCTAAAGGGAAGGTACAAGTTTAGGTACAGATGAGTTGTCTTGAAATCTTTTTTGCCTCTAGCACAGATTGTGTAGATAAGGGAAAGAAAAAGAAAGAATAAAAAGGGGGGATCCACTAATATTGCTCCTTTTGATGGTGAGAATTTGTTATTTTACTACTTTGGACTGAATGTGTAGAGGTAGATAGTCTCCACAACTCTCTAGGCTTTTTCCCTTGACTTTAACAGTTTTCTATTTTACTAGAAGCATTATCAGGAAATTTCAGGATTGATGATATTTTTCAGAAACGCAAAATTCTTAAAATCAAGTGACTTGTGACAATCTCAGTTTTCTGTCTCTGAAGATTTCTGAAATAATGATTGAGAAGAAAAGTTTGTGACTAGAAAAAATAGTTGTAAACCTGAGTGTTAAAGAAAAAGAACTTCAAATAGCAAAATTCCACTTCAGGCTTTCCCCTCCACCCATTGTTAGCTTGTTTTAGTAATGTGTCTAATAAAAATCTACCTTCAACTTAATATCCTGTAATTCTGCAGCTCTGCAGAGAGAGTCAATGAGAGGCACATATGGAAACATCACCCTCTAATTAAATAGGTTAACAGCATCAAACTGCATTTTTGACAAATATAGACCTATTTAACTCCGACTTGCAAACTGATATAAAACATAGAGAGGACACCAATTTGATTAGAGGGGTGGAGTCTTCTCTTATGAGGAAAGGTTAAGTAAACTGGGATTGTTCTGTTTGAAGAATAAAAGGCTGCAGGGATTTGGTGAGCATTTCCTAGTACCTAAATGGAGCATGAAAGACAACCTGGAGAGGGACCTTTTACAAGGGCAGGTAGTGATAGGACAAGGGGAATGGCTTTGGACTGAAACAGGGTAAGTTTAGATGAGGTATTAGGAAGAAATTCTTTATTGTGAGGGTGGTGAGGCACGGGAAGAAGTTGCTCGGAGAAGCTGCGGATCCCCCATCCCTGAAAAGTGCTCAAGGCTGAATTGGATGGGGCTCTGAGCAACCTGGTCTAGTGGAAGGTGTCCCTGCCCAGGGCAGGGGGATTGGAACTAGATGATCTTTTTCTCTTCCAAGCCAATCTCTTCCGCGATTCTATTGCTCTGTGATACACCGCAGTATCTGTATGAACCCGAGAACAAAGCAGAACGGTGCCGGAGGAATGTTCCAACAATATCTGGTCTCAGGTTCGGCGTCCGGAGGTCGTGCCCGCGGAGACCGCAATTCCTGCTGCTTGCAGCAGGTGGCGCCGCCGTGCAGCACAATCGCCCTCTGCCCGCCGCGGAGAGAGAGCCGTGCTCCTTCCCGGCCGTGCTCCTTCCCGGCCGTGCTCCTTCCCGGCCCCGCTCCTTCCCGGCCGTGCTCCTTCCCGGCCGTGCTCCTTCCCGGCCCCTCTCCTTCCCGGCCCGGCTCCTTCCCGGCCCCGCTCCGGCTCCTTCCCGGCCGTGCTCCTTCCCGGCCCCGCTCCTTCCCGGCCCGGCTCCTTCCCGGCCCAGCTCCTCTCCCGGCCCTGCTCTCCCAGGGAAGGAAAGCTTCTCTCCTCCCCCGGCCCTGCTCTCCCAGGGAAGGAAAGTTTCCCTGCTTCCCAGCCCCGCTCTCCAAAGAAAGGGAAGTTTCTCTCCTCCCCAGCCCTGCTTTCCAAGGAAAGGGTAGTTTCCCCCTTTCCCAACCCTGCTCTCCGAGGAAAGGGAAGTTTCTCTCTTTTCCCAACAGCAGAGTTTAGGTTCTCAGATCTACCTTGCAGACTGTGACATGCCTTATTCGTGTGATAATCTACAATGGCCTGTTTGGTTTTGCACACTCTTTTTTTTTCCCCTCTCTCTGAGTTACCTAAAATAATTGTTCTGCTGTATGGAAACTGAACGGAGCAAGAGCCTTAAAAAAATCACAGAGAAGCTATGTTACACAAGCTGCCTTCTTAAGTGCTGTCTCCATCAAGCAGTTGATACTTTATTCTACTTTCCACCTACATTTACCATCGATATAATTTTTCACTTTAAAAATAATATGCACACTACTGGATATGCAAATGCATTCCATACTTTTATAAAGAGCAGAAAACTCTTCTCTTCAGTTATATTCAACACCAAGAAGTTAGAGCTTGGGGAGGGTGGCCTTCATAGAAAACTGGCACTTCCATTATCTGTGTTATTAAAAAAACCAAAGGAGCTGATAAAATCTTGAAGAATTGAACATTGTTGATTTTTCTAGTTATTGAAATTCAGTTCTTTAAAATTATCCATCTTGGCATTGGAAATTTGTTCAGTTTTCCTGTACAATATTTTTATGGCACTGAAAGCACAACTCACAGTTGTCAGCCAAAAGAAGACATTTAATTGTGAGGATGATCTTGTAGGGAGGCCCTGTGTCCCTTGCATTCTGTGTGACTTTACATCTACTCCCTCCTCACAGTGTTCATTCAAGCCATGGGAGAAATGTCTGGGTTACAGGAAAAACTGTCTGGAGCAGCCCCATAGCTCTCCATCCTTCAGTGCACAGCAGTGCCTGGGACTTGGACAACCCCCTCACTTCCACCTCCAGCACTCCCTGAAACGGCTCCAGCGCAAACTACTGGTAGATTACATCAACTATGAGGAATGGTTGAGAGAATTGGGATTGTTCAGCCTGGAAAAGAGAAGGCTTTGAGGTGATCTAATTGCTGCCTTTTTGTACCTAAAGGAAGCTTACAAGAGAGATGGAGAAAGACTACAGAAAGACTAAAGGGGAATGTAGATTTAGGCTATTTTTTTCTTTTATGTCCAGGGAGACCTGTCTTCATATCTTCAACACAGAAGAGGTACCTGAAGCTGTGCTGAAAAGAGAGCAGGTTTAGATTAGAAAATAGGAAGAAATTCTTTGCTGTGAGGTGCTGAGGCACTGGAGCAGGTTGTGGTGGGAAGGTGTGGGTGCCCCATCCCTGGAAGTGTTCAAGCACAGGCTGAATGGGGCTCTGAGCATCCTGGTCTAGTGAAAAGTGTCCATGCCCAAGGCAAGGCAGTTGGAACTAGATGATCTTTAAGGTTGTTTCCAACCCAGGCAATTCTATGAGTCCATGAATCTATGACTAACACCAGGATTAGAGCATTTTAAATGAAAGCTTTATTCCTGACCTCTACTTCTACTTGATATTGGGTGGTACAAAGTGAAACAGAAATATTTATTTCACTTAAAAGGGAATAAATATCATAGCTAAATATATGTGTGGATGAACACCAGATCTTTTAACTTTAATGCTCTTGCAGTTTCTCTCTCCCAATAGCTTGAATCCTGAATTAGTCATACTTGCTTCAAGCAGTCATCAAGAGATTTGCTTTTGACAGTAAAGACAGTGGCATAAAAAGGCTTACAGGCTCTCTATGCCATCCACCATATTTACCAAAAGACTGGGACAGCCACAGCTACAAAAGAATGATCTGCAGTATCACTGACCAATGCCCAATGAGCAGCCTTCTTTTATTCGTTAAAAATGCCTGCAAATTAGTCTGTACCATTTTCATCACTTCTCTGATTAAATATCTGTTTAAAATTCACATATGATTCCCCCCACATCATTCTGCTGGGAAACCAAATAGCTTATAAACCTCTCAAAGCTGCAGTCTGTGAATTTCCCTGAGCTGGCTCAGCATTGACAAGGAAACATCACCAGCAATTATTTCTGCATGTTGCGATCTGTCCCAGTGATTCCAAGAGCCAAATATTCAGTTACATGTCTCCTGTGTGACTTTCAGCCAACCCATCTTAAGTAAGTAGTAAATGTGGATAGTTTGGAACACATTTGTAATACCATTTGCTATTGAAAGGGCAAAATAAAGAAGTAGGTATTGCTAGTGTTCAACAAAATTACATTTTTCTGATTTTTTAGTCTTAATCAGCTAATGTTGACTTTGATCAGACTCAGCCACTGACTGTCCTTTTTTTCTCTTCCAAAACTTGCTGGATGTTCTGCTTTAAAGACCACTGCTGTGATCTGAGGAGTAGTAGGTCATAGCTGCCTGAAGGTGCTGCTTGATCAAAGTCAGGGGACTGCATGTTTACCTTTCTGCTTTACCCCTGAACCTGGATGAGCACATTCACAGGCTTCCACACAAACTCCGGGTTTGCTTTCTTTCCTTGCAAAGGCTCACTGTTTATAACACACTGCAATGTTGTAACAAAGTACAATATAGCAAGGGATGTATTTGAATGTAAAGGCATATGCCCTTGGCTAATGGGAGCTATGAATGTTTCTGTTCGTTTTGGAACTACTACAATTTTTTTTATGCATTATTTTAGAAATCACTGCACGTAAGGTGTGCACACACAGTTCCTTATGTTAATTGCAGAAAAGATATTATGTGGTATTTGCTTTAGAGAAGTAGCTGAGATATTCTGCAAAAGTAAAGTACTGTAACTTTTGTACTTATTTGAAATAAAACATATTTTTTGCTTTAGAGTAAAAAGCTTTGCAAGTTCAAAACATTTAATTCTGATTTGAATTCGAGTTGCCACTTTCCCCAGTTATTTATCCTGATCCTCATGAGCTGTCGGGGATGAATCACTCTGCCAAGAAGCCATCCTCATGGAGGATATAAGCAAGGTTTTCCTCTGAGCCAAGAGCTCCAGGATGCACAGGAATGAAGCAGGCTCTGTTTTCCCTTTGTAGATGCAAAATGCTCCTGGATGCCACTGACCCTGTGAGAAAAAGTAATGAACTGGATCCAGAGTCTTGACACACCTGGCCTGCTCCTTCAGCCTTTTCAGTGGGGCCCTTTAAGCTAAAGAATTTGTTTATAGTAATATTTATCCCTCGCAGACATTTTCCTGGGGCGGTCTCTCTCATATTTCTGCTCATTTGATTAGTTTCCATAGTGACACTTATTTGTAGAGTTTAGAGTTGCTCATAGCAGGTTTCTGCAAATGCCAGCCGCATGCGTGCCATGTTAATAAGACAAAGTCAGTCCTATTTCTTTCCCTTTGTGCTCTCTTTTTGCTTTACAGTTAGGAGCATCCTTGGGGGGGAAAAAAAGAAGGTGGTTGGGGGCTGCTTTGGACACAGGATCCAGAGGCTGTTAGTTTATTATTCTGGATGGTATTTTTGACTGGACTTGTTCTGTCTGAATTGCAGTAGCAGCCTCTGAAGGACTGTCTGTCTGCGTGAGCTATTATATAAGCTGGGGAAACCTTCCATTACAGCAAGGCCTCTAGACTGCTTTATTTAAAATGCAGAATTACACGAAAAAGCAATTCACTTGAGTGGTGCCTTGTAGGTTGCCTTTTATCCCAGGCTAAAGTAAGACTTTGCTTTCCTTGCAGGCTATGCTAAAAATAGGAGAAGGCTAAAATCAGATACAATTTTTTGTATACACACATGTAGACACACATCTTACCAAGCGTGCCCGTCTGTGGAAGGGATAAACAAACATCTGCAGTAAGTGAATGAAAGGGGATTTACACACTGGCAATTGGCAAGAAATTTCAGGAGCATGGTTACATAAAAACATGTTGATTTTCTGTAGCAATCATAACAAATTCATAGCAGAACAGAAGAGAGTTAGGAAGAGGTTATTGTTTATGAGCCATGAGACACCACACAGGCATCCTCACAGGACAAATTCCAAAATTTAAGTATTTGATCACTGCACATATTTTTTTCCCTAATTCTGGGGAAGAATAAGAAGTAGAGAGAAGACAGAATTTGACAAGCATTTTGTCACACTGAGTGTTAGTTTCCTTAGGTTTCTTCCAGAAGCTGTGAGGCCTCTCAGGTTAGTTTGACACATTTCTTTCTGCAAGACACTGGAAGATTGTGTCAGCCACTGATATTTATGCATAAAAAAAAGCAAAAAACAATTGTAGGAGCTCCTAATAGCATTTGGCTAGAGGAAAGACAAGGAAAAATGCACCTGGGAGACCAGAGGAATGATTCCTCTCTTGTATAATGTAGAAAACAAAGAATAGACTCTCTGAAGGCAGAGTTCTGCTGCACTTTGGCCCTGGAGTTCACAGCAGTCTTGAATGTACTGCTGAGGTGGAGCCAGAAGAAACCAGGCATGTGGTGAAAGGACTGTCCTGCCCTACACAAGGGGAAGTGCCAACATCCACAGCACATGTCACAGCAGCTTTTAACACTCAGTGATGTAAAAGAGGAGTTATCAATTTTATTAGGATAAATAAATAAAAAATAATACAAAATAAATATCAAAATTGCTTGATTATTTAATGAAAAATGAAAATAAGAGATAAAATCTGTTTTCCTCAGGAGAATTTTAAAGTAAAAATTATAACTGTAGAATGAGAGCTAAAATTTTAAAGACTGAATTTTCTCCCCCTGTAGTCTTTAGGGAAGTATTCAGTGGAGGAAAAGAAGAAATCAGGTTTATAACAGTAAACCTCCTCGATATCACATCAGTATGTGATAATTTTTAACAGCTAGGCAACCATGCCCTGTAGCAGTTCCAGCATCGGGAAAGAGCCATCAGATTATGAATTCTGTGTGATGCAGTCAGCCTTCAGGAGCACTGCAAAGAGGAGGAGAAATGGTCCTCAAAATCATCCCGTGCTACTCAATAGGATTAATAGGATTTACTGGGGAAACTCTTCAACTCTGTCTCAGTTAGCCAGATGGTGGCTGCAGGTGACATCTTTCCAAGAAATCAAATTAAATCTCCTTTGAATATGATTACTGGTCTAAGAACAGCTCTCCCTCTATTTAGGTTGCCTAATTCTCAATTTAGAAATATTTATGAACTGTTTTGGTTTGTAGAAGCCCTTAGAAGTTTGAGAGGGAGAAAGTCCTGTGACTAGAGAAGTGCATTGTCTTTGCCCTTTCCATTTAGATTTGATTGAGAGATTAAGCCTGACAGGAAGGAAATGGCAATTTTTTTTTTAGTTGCATAGTGAAAAAAATAATGGCAGTGTGTCGAAAACAATAAGTTGAAATGAAAAATCTTGTCTAGGACAGAATCTGTGCAAGCATGAAGAAAAGAGGCACTGAGAACAGATGGTCTCTCTGGAAGCAGGGAGGGAGAGCATGGCCAAGCTCCTTGGACTCATCCACCCTCCAGATAAGGTGTGTGCATCCAGACCGAGTGGCAGGGGCTGTGCTGGGGTAGCTTTGGCAGACAGTCAATGTGCTGTAGAGCAAAACACTGGTTTGCAATTCAGGAGGCATTCACTTGAAATCCCATCTCTAAATCGGGTTGTATCTACAGACATTCAGCTCGTTTTACCCATTTGTGCTCTCAAACTGGTAATGCTCTCCTGTGATGGAGATTATACATTTGTGAGGCACAGAGAAATGTGAGTAGTGTAAGAAGGGCCTTGAGGAAACAAGTAACTCTCTTTTAATTGCTGGCACTGGGTGGATCACTGGAAAGAAATATGCTCTACTAATTAAAAGATAAAGGAAAAAAATATCAAATGCCTTCCTCATTATATGAGCATCAATCAGAGAGAGGAGAGGAGGCAGGGAACAGTAATGATACACACATGTAGGCTGACAGTGCCTACAACTGAAAGTTTTGAATCTGTTCCTATTTACCTTGGTTTCCCAAGGAAGTGAGATTTCTGGAAATGCACTGTCAGTCTGTCCATCCATCAATTTTTTCTGTAGTTTCCCTCTACTAACTTCTGAACTTGCCTAAATTCCATCAATTCTGACAGGAATCATGAAGCTATGAAAATCAGCATCTGGGCAAAACCCAGAGTCTTTACAACTGTCCTGGCTTTGTCAAGGTGTGCAGTGGGAACTCCAGAGCTACTTTTCCAGTTTAATTGCCATGTAGCTCATCAAACAGGCACTGTCAGGCCTGTCAGTGGAAGGCCAGACACTGGAATGTGTCTCAGAGGTTGTGTGTGCTGCATCTTGGTGAGCAGGGATTTTACAGACACGAGAAGAACACGAAAGTAATGGGCATGGGGCTTTACTGAGTTTGAAGGAGAACTGGAAGCACTGCAGAGAGGTCATAGCTATTTTGGTGGGATCTTCTGAGGTAGGACACACATCTCTGGGAGACCAGACATGACTAGGTCTTGGACTGTTCACTGATTTCCAGTCAGGAGGTGTAGCTATATAAAGAAAACAGGAAAAGATTTTATTATCATCCAAAACTGAAGAGACAACATTATTATTTTTCAAAGTATTTTGGCATTTGTACCTATTGACTCATGTCTATTGACTGATTCATGGTTGTTCACAGATTCAATGGGCTAAGCCCGCATTTGCTCTACAGCAGTGAAGAAATGATTTAAACTGCTCAATCCAATCATGGTCAAAAGCTTGATCTTTTATGAAACACCTACAAATTTAAAATCTGATTTTGCTTATGGATATTTAAAAATATTCCTTTCTGAGTCTGATCTCATACAGATTGAAGACTTTAAGTGTTCCTACTGACTTCAGCGACAGGTATATATGTTGCTTTAGAGTAAAATAGACTAAGTATAATAAAATATCTGTCAGTAACTGTAAAAGATTTGTAAAGTCAAATTGGTGTAGAATTCCCATGGTTGCAGAAGATATCACAGCTTTAGTAATCTTGGCAGTAAATCTCCAGGAGTGGCAGAAAGGCCACAGCTAATCGTGGTACAGGTTAGGACTGCTGGTGGCCATGGTGTTTTCTCCCTTTTCTATTTTTTAAGAAAAGTGATAACGGACAAACAGAAACTCATAAAATAAATGTGATAGCATTCACATATTGTGTGGCACTGATCTTACAAACATCCCTTAAAACCAGTCTGCTACCTGTTTTTTAAAAAATATACATTGAATTCTGCACTGGCACTTGCAAACGAGTCAAAACTCTTATCTTCACATGTCACCTATTGCAAGAAATGGTCTAGAAACCCCTCTCAGGAACCACTGTCTTTTGGGTATTCTGCACATACTCTGTATATGTAAGGTAGTTACTGACTTAAAATTTTTTTGTAACATAATTGTTTCAGATAACATATTTGTGTTTGAATTATCACTCTGTTTTCCTCGTATGCAATTAGCAAATGGACAACTTATGCAAAAATGGACAGTTACTTATCTTTCATATGTTAAGGCCACAGACACACTTGCTTATCACAAGATGAATCAATATCCAAAAAACCTAAATTTGATTCTCACAGAATTTAATTTCACCTTTCATAACAGGTCCAGATATATCCAGGAGCTTATAGAAAGTTTTGTCTTTGAGGTCTGTCTTGCCTCTTCCCATTTACACAGTATCACATGACTAATTTCTTGTAAGTCCTGGTTGTTGCTTACCTGCTCCTTGTGCTATAATAATTTTTAATATCCTATAATGAAGTTCATAATCTTTCTTGATAATTAAGTAGAAATTTACACTGCAACTTGCATAAAAAAATGCATTCTAATACATTTTGGCACTGAAAACTCCATTTTGTAAGAAGAGTAAGCTGAAGAGTATATTAAAACCAAACTCAGTGTTTGGCAGCATGCCACTTATCCACACTGCTAGGGAGGGATTTTGAAGGCACACTACAGACCTGAGATAGGTCCCCAAAAAGTATCCATCGCATAGGTTCAGACCTCCAAGCCTCCTACCTCCATTACCCCCAGATGCTTTATGACCCTCTAGAGCATTAAACAGACCACACTTCCTCTTTTCGGAGCCTGAGCTCATCAGCTGATGCTGTGCCTGATGATTTAAGTGCAGTGTACATGCCAATACCACGCAGAGATGTAAGAGCTGCCTTTGAACCAAGCCTGCTGGGGTAGCAAAACGAGCTATACTAAACCAGCCTCCTCAGAGTTGTTCACAGCTTTGCCTTTCCTCTCTGAACGAGCTGGCTCAGGTAAAGCTGCTCTGTGCTGTGATGGGCATGCGGGTGTACTAGATGGGAATCAAACCAGTGGGAGATTGCAAGCCAGAATTATAATTTAATAGGGAAAAGAAAATTAAAGAAATAAATATATGCAGTAGTACAAGAACACTGACAAAGTCAGAATACAACCTGCTTTGCTCCAAGCAAAGTAGCTCTGTTGAAGCAGTGATCCTGTAGAAAGAAAGGGCTGAAGGTCCAGCAGCAGCTCTTGTCCTCTGGGAGTCCAGAAGGTAAGAGCTGGTGTGGTGTTCAGAATCTCAGTTTATATCCAGGATGGAATAGTTGGTTCCTCCCTCTGGGCAGAGCATCTCACAATGGGATGGTGAGTCATGAGATAAGGCACTGATGGGCCATTAACAGGAGGTAGTCCAGGGGGAGTTATCTCTGAGTCATGTGGCGAGGTGCTGATCGGGCCATTAACAGCAGATAGAGGGAGGAGGCAAGGAAAAACACTGCTCCACCTGGTTTCAACAGCTCATGAAGATGGCAGCAGAATATACTTCACCCCAGGACAATGGGTTACTCCTGCTCTACCCTGGTCACTCCTGCAGCCCCCACCCTGTACCGCGGCTGTGAAGTTTCTTTCCTGCAATGTAAAAGTCAAGCACCCGTTCAAAAAATGGTCTCTGCATATAGCTTTAGTATCTTTAGTTCTTATGCCTTGATTGACAGTGTTGGACCCTTTTTTTAAAAAAAATGTGCATTAAAGTTTCAGTGTAACACTGTGTAACATTTAAGAATTTTAGTTTAGCTTAATAATTTTCTTCTGTATGGAGCTTGAAGGAGCTTGCGGCCCCTGGCTGGGCGGGTTTTTCTTCTTTTTTAAAGTCCCATACTAGGAAAAGAAGGAGTCACAAGTGCAGCTTCAGTTTTTCGTGTTGTTTATTAAGCTCTTAATTTCTGTGTGTGGCTTCTGCTTGAGCTTAGCGCTGTCAGAATCATGCTGCAGAATGGTCACAAGACTTAGAGTGCAGACTGTTTTAAAGACATTTTACCCAATACTTCGTTACAAGGTATGCTATTTTCAATCATGCACCAATAACTACTAATTCTTGCTAACACGTTTCTTCTACTTCATATTCTTTTCACTAATTACCATGTGCTCACCTCACAGCAGACATGGAGGAGAAGAAGGAAGAAAGACCCAGGGCTACAGCCCTAAATCCTCCACGTTGCCTCCATTCACTACTATACTACAAAACCTCAATACTATGATTTTTCACCTTGTGATAAGCTAAACTACAATCTGTCTCACACTCTTGATGCTTTCAATTCATCTAAGAGTGTTGGGAGCTTTTTCTAGGGGCACAGATCGAAAGTTGTGTTCCCCTGGGGTGGTCAGGGGGGTCTGGGACCCCTCAAAGCAACAGGAAAAGCTTTCCAGCTTTCCTGGACTCCAACAGAACTCACAGTAATTTTCCAGGCTGATTTTACCCGCCAAAGAAAAAGAAGCATCAATATTTAAAGTATTTATTTTCCTCCTCAAAAAACTTAAATCACACATCCAGTGTAATCTAGAATCTCCAAATCTAGATAAAGTTTTGTCCTTGGTCATTTAAATAGTGTAAACATTTTATTCAAGGGTAAAAGCTGTTAACTACTTTCGGCTTATCTAGCAATTAACAAATCTGTAGTAAACCAGCCAGAGTTACAAAATCAAGCTCTGAGGCTTACAAGGGTATTGAAACAACACCAGAAACAACACCAAAAGGAAATCCATTTAAAAATGCATGTAAGTGGAAAACATTGTTATAAAGCACAGTAAGTTTGGAATATTTTTTCTCCTGATTCTTCTTGAATGAAGTGATTTCTTCTCTTAAACTGCTTCAGAAAAAAAGATTTATACTGATGCATGCACTGCACTCATGTAATATTCATGGTAATATTCACCTGGGCTTTATCACACTTTGCAGCGTTGATGCCTACAAATGCAGGCATAGATGATAAAAGCTGATATCTGACTAAAAAGCTGGTCAGGACTGACTGAAGTTGTTGATGATGCTAGATGTCATAACAATTAGGGAAAGGATTAAGGGATTAATACGTGCTAATCTTGTTATCGATGAGGTCCTGAAGCTGAAAATTTTATATTGAAGCTAAACTGGGATAATGTGTGGGGTTGAACTCACACTTTGTAATAAACTCTGGGTAATGGCAGCATAACATTTAGTTTTCTCATTTTGATGATTAATTACAAATCCTTCAAAGAAAGGAATATACCATGCAGTGTATAATCCAAAGTATGGACTTGTAGATCCCTGTGCTGTACCATATGTCCTCTGCAATTACTGTCTGCCTGCAAGGGTAGCCTTGTTAGAATGCAAAACCATAAATGGTGGAAAAGAAGCAGATTCTGTGGAAATATGTAAACTTAGAATGAAGTTTATTTGAAATAAGTTCAGAATAAGAAAGACTTCTTTATATTTGATTTTAACTTTTTCTATTTAAGCAATTCATATAGATATTATCCCTAAGAATTCTTGCAGAATTCCAAAGTTATGAATCAGATAATGAGATGAATGCACATGAAATACACAAAATTGCTTATTTTTACTTTCTATTTTTGACATCTGTATAACACAGATATTCAGCCTAGGGGACTAGAAATTCAATAAAAATATAAAAATAAATCAAATTGCAATTATTTCAGTACTGCCATCTCTGGATTGCAGTGTCTGGAGTTTTAAGAAGGAAGAATCTAGCATGTTACTTCAAAAGAGGTTTTCTTGCTAAGGATAAAAGTATTACCTTTAATATATTATTTTATATGTATTTCCCAGCTGTGAACTATCTATAAACAGTTATTTCATGTTGTAAAAGTGCTGTTCTTTCTTACAAATTTGATCTCTATTATCCTGTGATTGAAAAATAAACTGTTGTGACCCAATCAAATGCCCAGTGAAAGGAGGTGGCATGTGCAGTACTGCCAGCCCCCTTGTGACAGCCTCCTGCTGGCTGCCTACATCCGACAGGAAGGCAGCTTCAGTGAGATGAGGGCAGGGACAGGAGGCGTTTTTGGAGTCCTGTGAAGGATACAGTCCTCTGGATGCAGTGGTGGCCAGCTCTGGCTTCCCCTCGTGTCCCAGTTTTGGGTAGGATGTGTGGGAGGAATATGGAAGCAGGGCTGCTGATTTGGAATTGGATCACCACTTTCTGCTATATTGTGCTTCTCTGTATGAACACCTGCTTTAAATTCTAAGGGGACATTTAGTCCTGAGCATTTTTAAAGTGTGCCACACAGTGATTTGCTTGCTTCAGCGAGACTTCACTCACAGCTATTTTGCACAGTCAGAGCAATTTAGAGTAACACTGACAAAAAAAAGAAATCTCTTGGGGGATGGGTGTGTGTCCTTTTTACCTCGTTAGATGCATTATTTATTATGGCAGAGACTATTCCATTTTGGAATAAATCTTTAAAATTCTTAATCTCATTTTCTATTGATTCAGTTTAAAATTGGTTTGTTTTAGAAGTAAATTTTGAATAAATGTCTTCCTGTTCCTTTCTGGACTTTAATATCATTATGATTTTCTCCTTCTGTCGGTGACAGTAATGTTACCAACATGTGCAAGTGAAAAATGGATCATGTACCTCAGCACATTTGTGTAGTGGTTGACCTGGGCTGGATGCCAGGAGCTCACCAAGCTCCTCTATCACTGCCCTTCCCAGTGGGACACAGGAGAGGAAAATAAGATGGAAAACAACTAGTGGGTTGAGATAAAGCAGTTTACTAAACCAAGAAAAAAGCAAAAGCAAAGGGAAAAACACTTAATCTCTACTTCCCATTGGTGGCTCAGCCCCTTCCTGGGAAACAGGGCTTCAGCACTCATAGCCGTAGCTCCAGAAGGCAAACACTGTAAAAAATGAATGCCCCCCAGAAAAACCACACTAACGTCATCAGAACACAAACAAAACTTGGATAATTTGCAAAAAACCCACCCCTTAACCCATCACCACAATTACAACAAAGATTACCCATGATCATTCTACTCTCTAACATTGTTCAGTGCTTGCTTTGCACATTATGTCTCCCAATTACTACCTTTATCTCAAAATCCTCATGGTTTGCCCACATTCTCTGCTGTAAAGACTGTAGTGGGTTGATACTGTTTGGATTCCAGGCACCCACCAAAGCCTCTCTATTGTTCCCCTCCACAACTGGACTGGTGAGAGAAAAATATAATGAAGGGTTCATGAGTTATGGACTGGGAGAGATCACTCACCAAATACTATCATGGGGAAAACAGGCTAAAATTAGAGATATTAATTTAATTTATTCCCAACAAAATCAGAAGAACAAAAAATGGAATTTTGGATTCTTGGAAACTCCAGTTAAAAAGTAAACTCACTTGGAACCAGTTGTTAGAATTAGGTAATTCTCTGCTGGACCAATGGGTCTTTCAACAGATCAGGCCTGAAGCAACAAGAAATATTTTCAAAAGAACTTTAATGAATTTACTGGAACTTTCTTCAAGTTCTATTAGAGGCTTCTAGATAGAGTCTCTCAGACATGTGCCAGTGAATCATTACAACAAGGAGAAACTCATGCTTAAAAGAATGTGCTCCAGTTATGCAGTTTGCAGGATCTGGGTCAGCTTTTCACTTCTGGATTACAGGGTAGTGCTTCATCCACCCTGAAATAGCTGAGAACAGGCCTCAGTGACAAAACCTTGTGGTTAGTCAGTGAGCTACATAATAAGTTACTTTTCTCTGCTGTCCAGGTTCTTCACAGCCTGCTCCTACACTACTAATACTACCAGACTGCATATGAGCTTCTGAACAATCTACTGCCCTTGTGAGTCACCTGCTTTTCAAACAAAGTCTGTTTGTTCTCTCTCTCTTGCTGGAATGAAGCTCACATAGATATTCTTAAAGTCAGCTTTTCTTTTCAAAACATTTCTTTCCAGTAATGTCTAAGAACTTTAGTCTGACTCTGTGTGTGTGTAAATTGTTACAGTTACCAACATCCTCTCATTCTCTTTTTTTTTTTTTTTAATTTCTCCCATGCCTTCCTCTACCTCTTGTCTGTTGCCTTAGATTGCCAAGTACCTTTGAAATCAAATGTCTTTTGATTTTTTTCCTTGTTTGGAAACTCATAAAACAGAATCTAAAACATCAAATAGCATGAATATATATTGCAGTCACAATCACAAATGTAAACATTATCCCCTTGTGATGTGCTACAATTTGTGATAGTGCATTTTCTGAATGCTGGACTGAAGACCAACTCAGAATTAAACCACAGTGTTTTTCTAACTTTCCTAATCCTTATTTTAATCATAATTCTCAAGATTCTTCATCCCTTAAAAAAACGTGCAGGCTGTCTGCAGCAGACATTTAGATCTTTGCTCAAAGGCAGAGAAATCCTCTTAGACCTAATTCTTCTTTAAACAGAGGAACTAATGAGCAAACACAATCCTTCTGGATTTGATATACATGACTCTACTCCTGTTGAGAGATAGGTTCCTTAACTACAGCTTTCCAGACCAAACACCTAGAATCATAGAAGATCCTGAGTTGGAAGGAATCCACAAGGATCATCAAAGTCCAGTTCCTGTCCCTGCACGAGAGAGCCCCAAGAATCACACCATGTGTCTGAGAGCATTGTCCAAATGCTTCTTGAACTCTGTCAGGCTTGGTGCTGTGACCACTGTTCTGGGGAGCTGTGCCAGTGCCTGACCACCCTCTGGGTGAAGAACCTTTTCCTGATACCCAACCTAAACCTCCCCTGACACAACTTGACCATTCCCTTGAGTCCTGTCACTGGTCACCACCAGCATCAGTGCCTGACCTCTCATTCCCCTCACAAGGAAGTTGTAACTGCAGTGAGGACTCCCCTCAGTCTCCTCTTCTCCAGGCTGAACAGACCAAGTGGTATCAGCCACCCCTCATATGGCTCCCCTGTGCCTGCAGAGGCTCTACCTCTGTGTTTCCATGGTTTGCACATTGGTATTCATGTGTGTCTTTGAGTCAATCTGGATTCTGGAATTTCTCAGCCAAAGTGAGAGGCCCGTGGAGGGCACTCTCTGTGGCCCTGCAATCTCTGGGGCAGAACTGGGATCTCTCCAGAGTGTCCATTTGAAGCAGGTGATCCCTCCTGCCCAAGCAGCTGAGTACAACCATGAGCCCTGAATGTCTGTGATCAGCAATGGGCAAACCTTGCTGGCTACTGAGCTCAAGCACCGACTTTTCTTGTGCTGTCTGTATTTATGATTTCTCTGCACAATTTATAAGACCAGAGTAAGATATACTTTTATCTTTCAGTCTGGGGATTTTTTTTTTTTTTCAAAAAAAACTTCTTTAAAATATGGTTTATAACTTGCTGTGATAATGTTTATGTCCAGTACAGTATCTTATCAGGCCTTGATGAATACCCCTGCCTCTCCACATGTTGACTAATGAGAAAGCTTTACCCAACTTTTGAGAACACATGTTGCTGATTTGTTAGGACTGGGCATGATTTAGGCATTGTACCACCGGCTGGGTGTCTGTAATTATATGGTTTTTAGCAGTGACAGTCTGAAAGCCCACAGCTGCTACCAAAAATGAAGCATTTGCATTACTTTCAGTCTGGTACTCTGCAACTAGCACTAACCCTCTCAATCCCACTCCTTGCTGAGCACACATGCAACTCCTAGTGAAAGGATGTGCTCTTGTGTTCAGGGGGAAAGCAGCCTGAAATGGGTGATCTCAGCCCAGTGTTGAGGCACTGCATCTGCATTGGCTCACATAGGTGCTAACAGTCAGGAGAGGAAAGAAAACACAAACATGCACTTCCACGTGGCTGCAGCACAGCAGTGTAGCTTCCCTTTGGCCTTGTAAGTGCTAGAGAGAAGCTGCAGCACTGTTCAGCACTACAGGAGCCAGCAGTGTTGCAGAGGGGTAAGTGAAAAGGAGTCCATGCCAGGGGCTAAGATCCTTCCAGCCTCCCCTTGGAAATGCGTGCTCATATTTCACTCTTTAGAAAATGTACAATAGCACAAGTTATTTACATGGAGGTTCACATGGGCACTATTATGTAAGCATGTGCTGTCTTCCCTCTAACCTAAATTTCACTTAGAGAGAAAATATAGAAGGATTACAGACACACATGAGCAAAAACACCCAAGTGTCTTCAGCCATCTAAGCACTACCAGGTTTTTGTCAGCCTTCTTAGATGCTTAATTTCATCTCCTTTTCCATTCTTTGGCTATCCTTTGGGTGTTCTTCCTCTGTCCTGTTTGCTGAGGCAGAGCCACTCAGAACAAATCTTATTCTGTTACAACTTCCTAGTCCTTTGCCATCATCCTTAAAGCTTCCCCTAAGGATTACTAAGATGTAATGAATTTTTCAAATTTACCATCATCTTGAGATACAGACTCAAAAATATGATTCTTGCAGCTTAGCCACCCCTTGTAGCCACCCTCAACCGTCTGTGAAGAGAGACAGTCCTCTTCACAGCTGTAAGAGCTGATAATTCTGCAGCACGGCTTCTGTGCAGTATGTGACAGTTCCTCTAAGCAAATGGCTGATTCAGTCTATGTGGAAGCAATCAGTGACACAGAGCTTTTAAAAAACAATAATATTTTTAGGTAGATAGATAGATCTAGCTATCTTATAGGTAGGTAGCTAGCTAGCTAGATAGAGAGATAGATTTCCTGCTGTCAAAAAATACTATGAAAAGGATAGTAATTTTCTTACAGATTTATTCAGGAGATAATGATTTTTAACAATTATTTAAAGACAGGTTCTATGAGGCAAACATTTAAAGCTCATTATTTTTTCAAAGACTTCCAATAAGTATAAGAAACCATGACAGTGGAAGCTGATACATCACACCGAGTCAGTCTTTGAGGAGTCAGTTCATCATTCCATTTGGAACATGTCCCTTAATAAATATTTTTTTTTAGATTGCAAATAATAGCCTGATCAATTTAAATTTTTGGAATAAAAAGTTGGTTCTACACTCAATGCAATTTTTTTTTTTTTTTTTGTGAAAAATTCCTTTCCCAAATTTTGCATCATCACTTTCTTAGAACAAACCTAGTTCAATAAGAGGATAGGGTCATCAATGATTTTTTACTCTTTCCATGATTTGTATACACTGGTCTGTACTGTTTACTGCATTTTAGATGGAGGCATTTCCATATTACATAAATTGCCCCAGTCTCTGCAGACTGATGAAGTGAGTGCCTTTTTCCAGGAGACAAAGAAAAGAAAAAAATTTCCTCCCTCACTTTCCTTTGATTTTCACCAACGTTTTAATTTATTAAGGAGAAGAGCTTTGTATGTCACAGTAAAATCAAACAGTAAGTGAAATCTAATGGCCATACATTTTCTTCTAAGCAAGTATTTAGTGCACTTAAATTTATGTGTTATCCAGGACATCTTATGCAGAAAGCAGTCATTGTTTTGGGGGAAGGTAAATAAATTCATTCAAGCTCCATTATGGACCTTCAATGCAGAGTAACACCATTACTACTATTTCTCCTCATATAGAGAGGACACTCAATTAGTGTTCTCTTCTACCAGCATTTCCTTTGGGTAAATGTTTTCTGTTAAAAAGCAAACAAAACTATTATCCATCCCTGAGATGTTAAGTAGTAATGTTCCAATCTGTCGCTAAAGTGGCAATGTTGGGCAATAGTAAACCTGCAATTTTCAAAGTTGGATGGTACATAGAATAAAGCCATGTGAAATCCTAAATTATGAGTAGTCATCCATTATCTTTACTGAGCCTTGGAATATGCTGGAGTACTGTAAACATGAATCATTATGGTTATAATGGAAAAAACAACATTTGAAATATTTTTTCCCTTCTGAATTAAATATTTTCATATTTTCCATGAAGACATGCATTTAAAAAGTCTCTTTACACTTAGTAAAGCTTCCAGAAATGTAAATATGCCTTTAAGATCACCCAAATAACTTTGCCAAGGCCTCTTGACAACTAAAAAACCCCAACAAAATATAGGAATAAAAAAAAAGCCAGCAGCCAGTTACTCTTCAAACAACTGATATCTTCACTGCTTCAGTGACTTGGAAAATTGTGAAACTATCTAGCTGAACCTCTGCATGACTTGTTTACAGACCAGTTGGGTTTTAGGCTCTTCTAGTATTTAGGTTGAATTTCACTTGCCCTTTTTATACAGTAGAGCCAAATACTGATGTAATCTTATATAATTAGATGAAGTCTTTTAAAGAGAAGACAATATTACATCAATTTCATTAAACAAGGGATATTCCCAACCTTCATTCCAACGGAGACCATTTTTTTCCTTAGAAATCCCTTCTCCCAATGTCAGATTTGCTCATCATTAAAGGCCACTGTAACTTTTGCAAGGCAGGATCCTGCTTCAGCCCAGTTTTCCTTTCCTGTCCCCTCAGACTCTTGTCCTGCTGGTGGGGCTTTTTGCTCTCCTCTGGGATGGCCCACCCTGGCTCACTGCCAGCAGAGAGGCACGTGAAATGCAAAGGAAAATCCCTCCCTTGGAAAGCTGACACAGTTAACATGAGGAGCCATCTAGTCAGAGCACTGGGCTGAAACATCATTCAAAAGACTGACCAGCCCCAAGTTCTTGTCTCAGGGCAGGATCAGCACTACCTGTATTTTTCCTGACACAGTTTTAAAACGATGTATGTTGGAAGGCACCCCATTCAGACTCTCACCTGAGGTGTGCTGACTTCAGCATGGGCTAAAAATTTGTAATGCCTGGCAAAGGCAGCAACTCCATCATGGCAGTTTGTGTTTTACTGTCCCCACTCGTATGCCTTCTTCTTAGTGACCAACCCGGGTTTAATTGATTAATAAAAACATAAAAAGTTTATGACCTTTTCTGCCTTGATCCAAGAAATCACTGTTGACAGGAGAGGAAAAAAAAAATCTGTTTTCAGTGTTATAAGAACAGTTAGTTCCACACAATGTAGCCCAAAGCTTGCCAGGCTTAGACATTTCTTAATCTCCTGTAATCATGTGGGCTGGATATCAGTGGAGATTTCATTATAATTAGTTCTCACTATTTAGTAACAAATATGTTTGGTTTCATACATATTTCTATGCTAGAACTTTCTGTTATTCTTTATTAACATTATAGATGTGTATTCTATCTCTGTAAATTACATTTGATTATTATTATCATTTTTGGGATTAAGTTGCCCAAAGTAAATGTGTGGTTTGTGTTTCAGGCTGCTTGGTAGGCTAGCAGAAGGTTTTGACTTACATTTGGAACAATTTGCAGGTTAGTTTGTAAGAACAGCAAAAAGAATAAAAGAAATTTCACATGACAGTTTTTACATGTAATTATGAGGATATACCTGACAAATTTTGGTGTAATTCTAAAATATGACAGCTTGTGGGTTTTATGATCTATCATTAGTTGAGGGGATTAATAATTACAACTGCAACTCACAGGCACCTGAGTTCTTCCCTTAATGATTTTGAATATTATTTTCCTTTCCGGGACCGTAAGAACTTTGCAGAGTGCTGCAAAAATTATGCCTAGTAAGAGGAGCATATTTGAACTGAAAACCAATTAAATATAACAAATTTCCAAATACAGATTTCCTGATTTTTTTTCTTTCCATTATGCTTGCAGCTGAATAGTGTTTTTATATTTTCTACTAAAAATAGGGTTGTGATCTCTTACTGAGTAGGACTGCAGAATAATAAGTAATATGCTGGATCCATCATAGCAGTCACCCTCCCACTGCAGAGGCACTCAGAAGTTACAAGGGGGAGCACAAAGACATGAGTTAAAAATACCTTATGGACTGAGGGACTGACTTGGTGCCAGGATGATTGTGATGTTAGAGTTGGCCCTGCAGCCTCACCAGTGTAGACACACAGGTGCGATTTCAGTTTTACTTAGGAGGAAAGTTTTCTGATAGGATATAACTTTTGATCTGCAGTGCAATCCTGCCTTATCTACCTGGATTTATGGAGAACAGATGTATTGTAGCTGCAGCAGTTATCCATCATGGTATTTATATATTGACCTCAGTATTTACCCCAGTTGGAACACATGCCGAGCAAAGGAAATCTGCCGAGTGTCAGTCCAGGGAAGTCTACAAAATGGGGCTTTTGCTTAACTAATGGAGAGCCAGTCATACCAGGTGTGGTGGCCCTAAGTATGTGGACTGAGACAACCTTTCTGAGTGATAAGTTGTGGGGCATGCATTTTTTACACCAAAAAGTGTAAATGTAGTGTTTTCATTTTTCTCTTTAATTAATTTGATAACATCAAATTGGGGAAGTTTACTATTATCTGTTTTGTTTGAAAGTGTTCACAGAGTACAATTTTCTGGGTGTTGTACAATTAAGTTTTCTGCAATCAGGAATAATTTTTTTTTACTGAGAACCTCTTTAAAAGCTGACTTGGAGTGGTTAACATCTATTTATCAGGATCTTATGGATAACAGTTCTATAGTTTTTCTAAAGTAATTCAGTACAATAGTATTTGAAATGGCCCCAGAAATAACAGAATCAAAGAATCCTAGAATGGTTTGGATTGGCAGAGACTTTAAAGATCATCTAGTTCCAATCCCCCTGCCATGGGCAGGAACACCTTCCACTAGACCAGAGCCTCATCCAATTCGGCCTTGAGCACTTTCAGGGATGGGGGATCCACAGCTTCTCTGGGCAGCCTCTTCCTGTGCCTCACCACCCTCACAATAAAGAATTTCTTCCTAATATCTCATCTAAACCTGCCCTGTTCCAGTCTAAAGCCATTCCCCTTGTCCTATCACTACCTGCCCTTGTAAAAGGTCCCTCTCCAGATTGTCTTTCAGGCTCCATTTAGGTACTAGGAAATGCTCACCAAATCCCTACAGCTTTTTCTTCTTCAGGCTGAACAGCCCCATCTCTCTCAGACTGCAATCACAGGAGAGGTGCTCCAGCTCTCTAATCATCTTCATGGCCTCCTCTGGACTTGCTCTGAAGGGTCCACATCCTTCCTATGTTGGGTGGATGCAGCTCTCCAGGTGGGGTCTCACAAACCCAGGACAGACGGAGAGACACCTTCCCCAACAGGCTGCTCACACTTCTTTTCATGCAGCCCTGAATAGTGTTGTCTTTCTGTGCTGCAAGCAGACACTGCTTCTTGTCCACCAACAGTCCTAAGTTTTCCTCAGGGCTGCTCTCAATCCAGTCTCCACCTAGCCTGTACTTCTGCTCGGGAATGCCCTAACTCAGCTGCTGCATCTTACACCTGACCTTGTTGAATTTCATGAGGCTGTCACAGGCTCACCTCTCAGGCTTGTCAAGGTCTCTATGGATGTCATCCCTGCCCTAGAAGATGCCAAAGGTACTGCAGAGCTCCATATTGTAGCAATGTGCCCCCTAAAAGGCAAAGGTTTCTTATTGCATGCAAGGCTCCAGGTGTGGGCATGTCGCCAGAGTTTCCCATGTTCCCCAGGCTGTGGGTGGCTTAGCCTGCCCATGAGACCTCTACCCCTCACCCACTGGACCCCTGACCTGTAGGTCTTCCTTATCTCTTTCCTCACTGGATAATACACCATGTACTCCCACCCATCTAACCTGATAAAAAACACTGTTTCCAGAGCCATGTGCTCTCTCTTTTGCTTCCACCCCTGGAGTGAATACCCTGAAGTGCTCAGCCCAGGTGCTTTTATTTGTTATTTTCATGTTATTAAACTTTCTTGTTTTGGAAGAAGCAATCATTACCCATCTCTCTCTTTTAAGCCACTGCCTCAAGCTCACTGGAGGAGGAGGAGAACACCTCCAGGGTGGGAACTTTGCCCCTGCTGGAGCCTATCTTCCCGGGCAACCTGGTGGGGCAACAAAGTTAGATGGTATCAGTGGTAAACTTGCAGAGGGCACACTCAATCCCACTGTCTCTGTTGCCTGCAAAGATGTTAAACAGTGCTGGTCCCAATACCAGCCCCTGATGAACACCACTTGTCTCCACCAGACACTGAGGCATTGACCACAACTCTTTGAGTTGGCACTGAGTGTCCATCTGCCAAATACCTCTCTCCGGTTTAGAGACACGGATATAATATAGGACAGTGTCAAATGTTTTGCACAATTCCAGGTAGATGGTCTGTTGCTGTTCCCTCATCCAGCAGCACTGTAACCCCTTCATAGAAGGCCACATTGGTCAGGTATAATTTGTCCTTAGTGAAGCCATGTTAGTTGTCACAAATCACCTCCTTATTTTCCATGGGCTTTGACATAATGTCTAGGAGGATCTGTTCCATCATCTTTCCAAACACTGTGGTTAGACTAACTGGCCTGTAGTTCTCTGAGTCTTCCTTTTTCCCTCCTCTTTTAAAAATGAGGTTTATTTTTCCCTTTTTCCAGTCAATGGGAACTTCATCAGACTGTGATGACTTCTCACATATGATGGATAGTGGCTTAGCCAATTCCTCCACCAGTTCTCTCAGGACCCATGGATGCATCTCATCAGGTCCCACAGAGGTTAGGAGCTTGTGCTTCCTTAGATAGTCTCAAACTTGATCTACTCCTACAATGGGTGGTTCTACAGTCTCCCTATCCCTACCTTTCCCTTCTGTGATGCAGGTGATGTGGCTGGAGCACTTGCTAGTGAAGACTGAGACAAAAATATTGTTGAATACCTCAGCCTTCTCCATGTCCTCTGTTATCAGCACTTCCACTTCCTTTCAGAGAGGGCTCACATTTTCCCCTGTTTTCCTTTTACCACTGTACCTGTAGAAGACTTTTTTGTTGCCCTTGGTACCCTTGGTTGGGTTTAAATCTGTAAGGGCTTTAGCTTTCCTAAACTGATCTTTGGCTGTTTGGACAATCTATCTGTAATCCTCCTGGGCTACCTGTCCCTGCTTCTACCCTCTGTAGCTTCCTTTTTATGTTTGAGTTTGTCCAGGAGCTCCTGGCATTTTTTCCAAACTTCTGAATGCATTTTTTGCCAGGATGCATTGCTCCTGAGTTTGGAGAAGGTGATCTTTGAATATCAATTAACTTTCTTGGGATCCTCTTCTCTCCACAGCTTTATCCCATGATACTTTATCAAGCAGATCTCTGAGGAGGCCAAAGCTTGCTTTCCTGAAGTTCTGAGTAGTGAGCTTGCTGTGCCTCCTCCCTGCTGCCCCAAGGATCTTGAACACCATAATTTCGTGGCCACTGCAGCCCAGTCTGCCCTTGAACTTCACCTTCTGCACCAGCTCTTCTGACCTCTCTTTCACCAGAGTTAACCGTGATGAAGAGAAAGATACTAGCTATGGAAAACATAATCTCAGTAGCTTCCTGCCCACTTGCACCAACTGGTGCTGTGAAATGAGCTTATGACATTTAAAGGTGGTGTATGGTGCCAGCACGTAACCAACTACACAGCTTTCTGTTTATGCTGAAACCCCTCCTTAGTGCAAATTAAATAGTCTGTTGTATTTAAACTCTAATCTAGCACACATACATGTTAGTAAAAGTGTTCCTGTTGGTTACAACCTGCACTGATTCAAACCCCAGCAGTGCAGGGTCATCAGGTGCTGTAGGCATATTGATTAATTTGGGAAGCTCTCTTGGAAAAACTGTGCTGGTAATTTCAGGGCTGTGGTGCTAATCCTTCATAAGAGAGTTCTCTGCTCTGAGGCAGGAGATGCGACATGCAGGAACAGGGCCCTCTGGCTGCCTGGCAGTCATACCAGCAGAGGCTCTGAAAAACAAGATCTCTGGAGTTTTTCCTCCTTCCTTTGATGGCCCAAGTATGTAATTCTTATGATAATGTGAAATGCACTCTGCAGTCAAGCCAACCCGGACTGGGTTGACTATTTGGTCTGCAGTTTACAGCAGGGAAGGGGTGGATACAACAGAATCATTAGGATTTTTATAAGATGAATGAAATGAATGAAACATTCTGTACAGTGTAACTTCATAATAATTCCCCCTGGATCATGTTCCAAAACTGTATTCTTCACATGGCAACTCACTTGCTGCTTGCCACTATGTAACTTTAGAACCATTTAAATATGCTCCTTTCCTTTATTTATGGTTCAGTAGTCAAAAGAAAATTAACTGGTGTCTCTGCAGTGTACCAATATTTGTGCTCTGCTTAATGCTCCATATAATAATTACATTTCCTAAGATAACATTTAAGATAATTCATAGAAAGTTGTCAGAGAAAAATGAGAATTTCCCACTGAAAATGCTCAATTACATGTTAGAATATTTAATTTATGTCAAATGTTGCTCTCCATTTACCTTTTGAGTCCAAAGTTAATGTACTGGCTGCAATTCTAAAGGTAGAAGGATAAGAAGTAGGCCCTTTTCAAAATTCCTCTTTTATTTGTATCATATCTAAAAGAGCTCTCCTCCAAAATGCAACATTATTGAGACTCTCCATTAAAGTCTAGACTACTCAGATGAATTTTTGGATGAACAATTAGTTTTGTTTCTTGTCTTCTAATTTTTTATTCATGAACTAGTGCAGACATCTAATGCAAAGAAAGGCACATGCATCTTTCCCATGACAGTGGCATTGGGTCTGCTATTTCCTACATTGTCTACTGCAAGGAGGAAAAAAATAAAAATTAAAGGTTCAGACTAAAAAGATGAAAAAGATTTAATAAAGTGCCTTTATGTATAATGCAATTTCTATTCATAGTACAACCGTATCAGTTAAAAAAGTCAAGATGTTTGAAAAACTTCCAGGGATCATTAACTTTCTATTGTAGTTTTAATTAATTTAAAATAAACAACAAAAATAAACTGTGTATTTATTTAAGGCTTATATAACCTCATATTATAGTTCTGTGTTTAGGAAGATGGTTAAAACAAGAATTTGTTCTGTGCCCAGTAAAGAAGCCTATGAAAATACAATTCAAAAGATGCTGGAGAGAGGACACTGCTTCCAAGTTATTATTCATGGCTTTTCAATGAAAGCAGCAATGCACCAGTGTCCTTTGGGTCATGGAGAACCATACAGTGGTGAGGGTGAAGGCTAGGTCTCTGTCTTGGCCATTTGTTCCCAATCTTTCCATCATTTGAAGGTCTGTTTTTAAAAATTCAGTTGTAAGGAAGAACTCAGTCACATCCTTAAAGTGTCTGTGCTGAGCTCAAAATGAGATGGGCTTTGCTAAATGAACTGTTGGTTGTGCTTTTAGCAGTTCATCTCCAGGTATGTTCAGTAAGGTGAATTTTCCTCAATCCTTTCTCTTACTCTATTAGCATATTCTGGAAGTCCAGCACCAGGCCTGGTGCTGCAGAAGCCAAGTTGTTTCTGGGAAAGGAATATCACCACTCATTGTCTTGTTGACCTAAGCCTGTACTGTGTCTGATCTGTATTTTTTTCAATTTTTAATTTATAGATTACAGTTTTAAAAATTTTTAATATATTATTTAATAGCCTAAGAACTCATAGTCTATGTGTTCAAAACAGAAAACTTAAAAAGTAACATAAACTGGAAAAATGCTTACATTGAGCTATGAGGAGATTTTACTTTTTACTTTCTGGGAAGGAATTTCGCTAGTATATCCTGGAATTCCCCTGGAATCCATTGTTCTTTCAGCAATGCAGCCATGCTGCGTTGTGCATCCTGCTCCTGTTTGCTGATCTTCTCTCGATGCCCCCCGTTAGCTGGAGCTGTTTGGCAGACTGCAGCCTGGGCCATCCAGCTGTGCCAGGTGCGCGGGGTTGCGGCACGGGAGAGCAGCCGCGGCACAGCGCTGCAAATGAGTGTGATACACCTCGGCCTGCAGGGGACGGAGGCTGGGAGCTAAACGTGTGAGACTCCCTCTCCATGTGCGAGATTTGTCAGGTCTGGACTGTGAAGGCAGAATTTTAAAATCTTTCTGGAAGGGTTGGAAGCTCAGATTTCTCTGAAGCCCAGAGTTAAGCTTGTTAATGATTATGTATCTTTATTACAAGAGGCTATTTCTTCTGGCAGTGGAGGGAGCGTATTCCCAGCGATACTTCCAGGCCGTCTACAGAGTAAGTGTATTTAGTTACTCTGAACTGGTCACGTAACCTTTTAAAACATTAACTTAAAGAATCCAGTCCAATCACAGCCCAACCCTTCCTGTATTTCACTATGTTGTTCAGATTAAAAAAAGGGAAGCCTTTTTATAATAAGTTCTACTGCCCAAGTTCTATCTATGAGAACTGTTTATGTTGGCAGGAAGCTACTCAAGTACTATTTTTGGAAATAATGGAAAAGTGGTTGCATAGACAAGAGTATGAATAATGACATTGTTTTATTTTATTCAAGGCTACCAGAAATGTCTCATTAGGTTTTAAAATTCAGTTTAGGACCCTTACTCTATCTCTGAATTCCTATTTTTTTCTCAGGCTCGGCATAGACTAATGAACAATATCCACAATTAATAAATAACCTTTTTGTTCTGCTCAGTCTTCATAAGCAAAACCAAGTACCTTTAGTAATAGTAATAGCTATTAAAACAGAATGAATGATTAACATTTTATCCTTCATTAGCCTATAGTCCAGCATAGAGACTTTTGTCTGTTTTGGATTTGTTGTGTGTAGTGGTAAAGTTTTTGAAAATCTCTTTGAATTGAGGTAAAGCAACTAGCTTTAATTCTTGACACAGGATGTAGGGCTGACTGAAGACAATCTTCATCAGCTTCTCCAAGAGTTCTGATGATGGGTTTTCATTCCTGTATCAATTACTTGATGAAAAATAGTTAATTTACCAAACAAAAGATGTAGACTTTTAATACTCCTAATTATTATTTTTTATTAATTTGTTTTTATTCCTGCAAAACATGGTAGGAATATGTTATTCTGACTAGGAATGGAGGTAATGACAGAGCTGATAAAAAAATTCGTAACACATTCAGGGCAATATACATAAACCAAAAATATTCATTTATGTGTCTAGAACATCCTCTGAGCTGTAAATGCATTGGAAAATACAGTGACTATAACAAAGAGGAGGGAATTGTAAAAACCAAAGAAGTACTAATAATGTATATTTATTCTAAGCTCTGTCACTGAATGTGGAAATGTGATTTGGAGGCTTCCAGATTTCAGACTCCTTTCTGTGCAAATACTGTTTTGGGTCCTGCTGTTCCTCACCTTGATCTGTCAGTGGCATGATAGACTGAATGGCTGAGGGACTGGGACCAGTGCAGCCCTGGCAGCCAAGAACACTTGGACATGCAAGTTTAATGTGAAGGGTGTGCGGCACTCCAGCCTCTGATGTTAGCATACATTACTGAACCCTAAGTCAGGTTGACTGTTTTTACATTCCCAAGTCACTGAAGACACAGTTTACAAAGTATTGGATGTATGGTTACAGCTTTCTATGTGTGTTCATGTGCCTCCATCTCTGCATGCCTGCCAAAGCAGCTGACTCAAGCATGCACTGCCAAATGCTAAAAACACCTGGTCTGTTGCTATCCACGGAACTCCACCTGCTTTGTGCACCTGAATTATAGAGGCTGTATGACTCACTAATGCCAGATGCTTTTTTAAAACACATACACATGCCCAAAGGTAACAAGGTTTGCACCTGAATGAAATTTTCAATCTGCTTTTTGCTCATAAATCAGCTATTCTAAGGTCAAACAAAACCAAACAAACTAGGCAACAACTTTCTCTTCAGTGTAATTCAAGTAACTGGCCCATTTTTACTAATCTTTGTTCATAACATGAACTGAAATTGTTGGAATCCTGAAACATCCAACTAAGAAGGCAAAATCTTGTCCCCATGTATAAAATAATAGAAATTTCCACTGAAACATTAATACTAAGAGAATAAGAGTCTCTTCTTCTAGACAATTCGAATAGTCCATCCAGAAGGTGGTTGAGCACTGAAACAGGCTTCCCAGGAAGTCATCACAACATGAAACCTATCTGAGTTGAAGAAGAGTTTGGCCAATGTTCTCAGGCACAAGGTGTGATCCTTGGGGTGTCCTGCACAGGGCTAGGAGTTGAACTTGGTGATCCTGATGGGTCCCTTCCAACTTGACATATTCTGTGATCCTATAAGCCATGCTGACTCGTCATTACTACATTTTTATATATTTGTTAAGCATATAGCTCCTTTGGGACGCAGTATTCATTTTGCATATTTTTTGAGCGAAGAAAGGAGATTCTGAGAACAGAAAACACTGTTGCTGATTGAATAACCATTTTTGTTCTAGTATTTCATTACCTTATTAGATTAATATGAGCAGCTAAGGATTGAGTAATTCTGAAAATGCATATTGAGATTCACTGCAGAGTGGATTTTGGATCATATTGCAGAAAATAATAAAGTCTAACCATTGTTGGGTTTGTTTTGGTTTTGGTAGGGATCTTTTCTATGGCTGAAGTTGAAAACATGTTTCCAGCAACGTTTGCATATGAAAGTATAAATTACCCTTTCACAGCAGAGAATTTAAAAGCAGGTTTCCCTAAAAGCACCCTGGGTAGCTCGAAACAAGGTCACATTAAAGTTACATTGTTTCTATTTGAAATGTAACTATGCAGTTTCTTCTTCTAAGTGGCTAAACCTAAGCTCAAACAGTGAGGGACAAAAATTGTCTGCCAAAGCTGGTGCCAACCAACACTTCGGTTTAATGTGTTCCCTTCCTACATAATGTAGGACAGCCACAGAATTTCACCAAACCTCTCACAGTATTATTTATCTGTACTGCAGTACTGCTTAGAGACTTCATTTGCAATTCTCCATGCAGTGCCTTGACCGTGGGATCATCCTTCTACATAAATGTGACACAATGCCTATTGTCTGCTAGAACTAGTACCCAAATGTTATTAGCTTGTTACAAGAGTCAGATAGTATTTTTAGTACATTATCTTAATTTGCCAGTTATCCCACCTTTTATACCTGTTTAAAGAACAGACCAAGTATGAAATATCAGTGAAAAAGACCAAATAATATTTTCACAACAGTCCATCAGGGTCTAAGTACATATTGTCATATTTATTCCAGAAAAATGACTGAATAATGACACTGCAAGTGGGGCATCATTGGGGCATACCACCTACAGAATTTTTTTCCTCAAAAGAGTAATTCAAAAATATGTTTCTGAATGAAAAGAAAGCCTCATTCTTTGCCATGGAAAGAAGATACATCACTATGTTTACATGAACTTCTATTTTGTCCAGTAGGGTTCTATACAACCACAATTTCATGAGCACACTCGATTTGTAGAAATTTGGGTGAAAAGACAATGTCTTCATGTGATCATCAAATGTAGTAAACATTTTCTCTGAGCTTTTATGTATGGCTTGTGAAATGCATGGTGACTTGCAAGACAGAAGGCTTTGTTTTCATCCTTTAAGTTCGCTTGATGGCTCCAATAAGCCTAAACTCTGGCCGTGGGAGATGGATTATAAGGAACCTATTTTGCAGGACAGAAAGCCGAGGAAGTTTTTTAGAAGAATTAGCTATAAACCTGAAATACCTACAAGCCTCTATGGGTTGTCTCTTCCACGATGGTGTCCAGTCACCTCCAATAATACAGGGTAGCTTTCTAGTTTAACAGGTTTTTGAAAAGTTTCTGTCTCAGGTAAAATTTAGTATCAATGAACGTCTGAAAACATCACTCACCATAGCATTTTAGGTTTTTTTCCGCAGCATATATTGGTATGTTTATCAATCAAACAAACTAAACAGAGCACTGAAAACATTCCTCCCAAACAAATAAAACCAAAATGCAATTGATTAGGGTATATACCCCATAGAAACAGGAACTTTTGTAATCACCACTTTACCTAGTCATAATATTTCTAACGCTGTAACACAGCTGTCCCAGAATGTCTTTTGCACTTGGACGACTGTAGGCATGTTGAAAAAGCATCTATTTGCAACTGTTGGTAATTTGTACTGCTCAGCTAAACACACAATTATCAATTATCTAGGTTGGATAAACAGCCAGGAAGTGCACAAGATGAGGGAAGTATAATAAGAAATCTTGGGATGCCAGTTATAACTTGGCAGTACATGCCAGCTGGGAATCAGTGCTGGAATCTGTCCAGAGGTCCACCACCTACAACAGGCTCCATGCTTGCTGCAGCAGTTCTTTAGAGTGCAGGGGTTTTGCCCTTTTGTGCTTTTAGTCAGTGACGTAGTTGGGATGTCGGATTTTGCTTTGCTGGATTTAACCTATCCAGAAAAAGGAAAGTCTACTGATGAGTAACATTCCACTGCTTTCTCACTGTCATGAGTGAAGCAGATTTTTCTCTCCCACTGGTCTGTATAGAGCAAAAGAACCCATTTTTCACTACAGTAGCAGCAGAAAAAAGTTATGATGATGAGGAAAGAGATCTGTACTGTGGAAATGAAGACTGTGATTCAGACACTAATTTCTCCCCTTTCTGAAGAAAACTAATAAAAATTAATAAAAGGATCCTGAAACATTGAGAAGTACTGGAATGCTTTGATACTGTTGAGACACTAAATTCAGATCCAACTGCAGGTATTCCTATTGATTTTACTGTTCCATTTTTAGTGTTGATATTCTGGTTAATAGAAATTTTCCCTTCAAGATTGAGGCAAGGGGTTTCATTGTAACATTGAGAGTGAGAGTAATATCCAAATCACTTTTGACTGCATGTGAAGGCTCTAATTTTAATAATCTGGAAATTCTGGGAATGAAGCCTCTAACTCAAAGACTTCATACTTGCTGTTTGGGTGAGCCATATGCCTCTAGTTATTTCCAGTGGGCTACAGAGTCTTTTTACCTATAAGTCATTGGTAAAATTTAGCTAGGAAAGAATTAAGTCAGCTAAGAAAGACTTTTTTTGTCTACATAAGTAACATTCACTGCCTTCCATTTGAGATTAATTTATATCAGTTTTCATCTCAGTCCCCAGTACAGACTTGCTGCTCCTCTATGCTGTGTAGCCTTTGTGGAATGGAGATTGCTCACCTATGTGTTGGGCCTAATTCAACTCAGGATTTTAGACACATCCCCTAATGACAGTTCCCACAGAAAACACCGAGTTACCATGTATTCAAGTTTCCTTTATCAACATACTCAGACGCCTAGCATTCAGAGTTCCTTGAATGGAAGCCATTGTTCACAGCCAGTCAGACTGCCCAGGAGAGAATGTAAGGTAATCTGTACAGCACGGAGATAGCAGCGGATGAGACTCGCTGCACTGGCACTGCAGGGCGCCTGTGCACCTATTTCTGTCTGGGAAATCTTAGACTGAGGCCAGCTTGGTCTAGAGTTATTTGTGAAAAATTATCATGCTATTGTCAGTGAGGAACAGTGAGAAGACAAATCTTAAAGTCCATATCAAATGTAATTTGGTTAACAATGAAAAAAAGGTCGGCTTCAGGATTTTTGAGAACTACTTTTGAGGTTGGTAGCACTGGTTTTGAAAGAGACCAGCATGTAGATCATAGGAATAGAAACGGGGCTGGTCAGCACTTTTAGTCTGTTTGCTACTGCACGAGGCAGCCACAGGAGACAACAAACATTTACAGGACTACCTGTGATCTGCTTTCCTGTTGCTTGCAGCACAGCCAGCATCTCAACATTGAGTTTCACGGGGTGCCAGATGTTTCAGGGTAGATGAGGCAGAGGCAGCTTTACAACTTCCATCATGTAATATTTAAAGCCTGATTAGGTGTTTCTCATTTAATCACATATATTATTAATTTCAATGAAATTACTGTTTCTCCTTGTGCCTTTAAACAGCCAGTGAATAAAAGTTGGGTTGCTAAGGCAAAATTACAGCCAAGTATTCCAGTTTAGCTGACTGCATTCTGATTACTTAATAACACCCAAGTATGTGCAGAATTTGTCCTTGCTGTGAGCCATGCAGAGTGTTGCGATACTGAGAAAAACCCTCAGAAAAGGCTGCGCTGCATTGGATGAAGTGCTTTCCTCAGCGTTGTTTATATTCCACGTAGTTAAAGAAGTCTTCAGCGAAGAAAAACCGCATGAGTTCTTGCTGTACCGCTCCACAGCGCTGCAGAGCAGGTCAGAAATGACTGCCCAAAGCCTGCTACGAGGAGCGTCATTTGCTATTCCGGCTGCGATTCGGTTGCCCCGCGGGACCGCTGGTGAGACCCGGCGAGACTCAGCCGCGGAAAGGCTGCTACGTCCGCCCGAAAACTCATCGGGACACAAGGCTGGAGAAACGCACAGACGTTCCGCACCCGCTGGCGGCTCCGGGGGCCGCGTGTGCAGCGGGCGGGAGGCCGCGGCCCCGCCCGGCAGGTGCCC
>VZTN01000050.1:144676-161321 GCA_013400515.1 Erpornis zantholeuca
CCTCGGCAGGAACGGCGGCCGGGACAGCGGGGCGGCGGCAGCCCCGTCCCGCGGGCGTGTCCCCGGTGGTACCGGTTATAGCCCCGCGCGGTCTCTCCGTAAATAACAACAGTGCGCCTGTGACAGATGCGCCAAATTACCGTCCCCGGAAAGGCAAGGCGAGACGGTAGAAGCCACCGGAGGAAAATGCCGTATTATGTGCTAAATTTAGTGTCTGTGCGGCGTACCAAAAAGCCAGCCGAACATTAGTTAGTGATTGCATTCGCGTAGTATTGCATTCTTAGCAAGCGGCGTAGATTTTTTTTTTTTTTAACCACGGAAACGTCAAACTCCTGCTTCAGTTATCTTTAAAATTATCATGGCAATATCAGCATGCAGGGGTCTTGGCATTCACCTCAGCAGAGAATTTATATGTCTGAGACTGTTTCAGAAGCATCTTTGGTTTCATGTGAAAGTAATTATTTTTTATTCAGTTAAGAGACCTATAGTGCATGGCCGAAATATTGACATATAATTGTGTTTTTGTGTTTAGCATTCCCTAACACTGCTTTCAAAACATCAGTACCGTAAGTAATTCTACTTTACATTTATTTACAGTACTGGCATAAAGGATGTTTCCACTGTGAAGTTTGCAAAATGGCTCTGAACATGAATAACTACAAAGGATATGAAAAGAAACCTTATTGCAATGCGTAAGTATTGTAAATGTCAAGTCTTGCAGAAATGCACATGAAAAGAAAACCTGGCTTTGGATATTGTCAAATAGGTATTGTTGTGCTGTAAAAACTTAATCTAGAGAGAGTAGTGCAGTCCAGAGTGGTTCAGTATCTTTTCAAATGGAGTATTCTACTTGCATTGGTGTGATAGAGGTGAAAACATATCATTATGATGTGTTTAGGCAGTGTTTTCATATCAGGTCTGAGGATACAGGTCTTTTCCTCCCAGAAAGTGTTGGATCTAGTGCTGACTCCTGCTACATTCATTATCGGCATGCTGGATTACAGTTGTCCATTGTGCAGCTCTCTATTCAGGGTTATGGACCTGATCAGCATTTTGTAATAAGAAAACAAAGTGCTTCTCGGTTGTGTAGTTTACCAGAGACAGTATTCTGTTAGAAATCATGACACCTGTTTTTAAAACCATTAGGTTTTCACATATCTCAGATTTCTAAGGTAGATATTTACAAAAGCCTTACTTCTACTGCTTCATGCTATTTTGCTATCTCTTAGTTTTTGATTAAGAAAATTGATTAATTTTGGTTTGATTATACTCTATTATACTCATGTTGCATTCAACTTTTAGATTTTGTTGTGTGGATTTTGAAGAGTGCTTTGATATTTGGCTTGCAAATACTGCAGAAGAGCATTTGATAAATGCAGAAAAAAGTTGCTTATTGTTCTTTGCTATTGTTCTAGAAGTATTGTGGCATACTTCTAAAATTTGCTAATTGCATTTCAGTGTGTCTTAATCTCTAGAAACCATTATAATATGCTTCTTTAGAAAGATAGCTCTTAAGATTTTGGAATCAAATGTGATCTTATATGTTATATGAATATTGTGGTTATTTTCACCTTTATCTATTTAAAACATGTTTGAAGAGACAGTTTTGAAGCTATAGACATGTTTTAATTTTTCTTTAGAAATATTCTCCTATACTCATCGTAAAATATTTGTTTGATGTTGAGATAGACAGTCTATGACTGGCATAACAGAAAAGTTCAGAAGTGTATGGTAGTTTCTTTCAGGCTAAAATTGAATCTAGTCAGTGTTAAAATACGAGTTTTGTAATAAATCCGCCGTTCTGCTGAAACTCGAAACACCTGTTTCAGTGTGCACAGTTGTACTTAGATTGCTTTAGGAGCATATGGAGTTACATATGTAAGTCCCTAACTTTCCTCAAACTGCTCCACACAGTGTACGAGGGTGACATTAGACCTCTTGTAACAAAGTGTGGTCTGCTGCCAGTGCCACGTGCTGTAGAGAGCTGTGTAGGAAGGGAGAGTCGTGCTCCAGCAGGTGGTATGCTATAAGCTGAGACTAACCTCGAGTATTGGCCCTGGATGGGGCTCTGCCTGTGGTACTATCTGAGCTGAAGTACAGGCTTACATCCTCTACAGTAATTAAAACTCTGATAGGTGCCTTTTACCTATATTTTTGTGGTTAAATTTCAGTGATAATACTTTGGTTGCCTGATCTTTCTCATGTAATCAGATACTTGTACTTAATAAGATTGATTGTTTATAAAATGCTAATCCTACATGCTAATTACTTCGGGGTTTCTAAGCTGTGCATATTTAACTTCTGTTGCAGGAGAATTTTTCATACATGCAGTTGTGGCTTGTGGTGTGTCCTTCTGTTGATGGATGAGGGGGAGTAAGGATGATGGATGGATCTGTTATGTACCATTCAGGTGCTTTCTTCCTGGCAGTTGCTTTAATGAGCTTTGTGAGGGCGAGCCTTGAAAAAAGAATCTCTACCTTTGAAATGTCTCTCAAACCTGATGTATGAAATGGGAAGTTCATTAAAGAACTGAGTTTTTGTCCCATTAAAGAAGAGACAAAATGTAATGTGTAATATCAAAAATGTGCATTTTATTCTTGACTTTTAGTTAACTAAAGTTTGGTGGGTTTTTATGCTTCTTTTTTTTAAAGAGAAACCTTAATCATATAATGTAAATAATTTCAAGTGTTCTGTGGAACCAGGAAGGGAAAACTAATGTGTGCTTTGTGATTTCAACAAACTTTAATATTCTTCAAAGGACCACTAAGATGTTTTTGCAAAACTGTGTTTTGAAAATATGTTCGGTTTAAATTTTGACAGAGAATTCTTGCATCTCAAAGGATACTAATTTGCAAGGCAGACACCATTACAGTATTTCAAGTTATGTCTTATTCTGTTTTCTTTAGAAAGAAGCAAATCCATTTTTATGTTAAATGCTCTTGATCAAAAAATCTGTGAAGAAAAGAATATAAATTTACTTATGCAAACACCTACAAACACTTGACAAATTGCAAATTGCTAAACTGTCCATCCATTGATAAGAGTACAATTTGTAGATAAAAATGAAGAAGCATGCACTAATTTGAATGGGAAAGGAATACCATGAAGCTTTTCAAGATGTTTGGAGGCCATATTTAGTTTTTCATAAGGACAAATTGGAAAGCATGTATCTTTAATAATGTCTGTATGTGCTTTGATAATTCACAGGTCAGATAAGTTTGCTGAATATATTTTGACCTTTGATCTTAAAATAGTCCCCTCTTTTGTTTCTTCAGGGGCTGAAATAAATAAATTTTGTTACTTTACGGGTAAAGATTAAAGATCGGAAATTATTTAATTGTAAAACATAATTGTTTTTCTGTTAATATAACAAAAGGGTGTTCATCTGTGTTTGTTCGAACTATGTTTTTAGTGGAGAAGAGTCAGGTCAGACATATTAATAGGAACTAGCAAACCAAGAAGGAATATATTGTGAAGTACTTTAATTCTGTGACTATTAGAAAAGGGCAGAAATGTGTAAATGCAGGATCCTGCTTTTTTTAAAGGCAAATTTTTTGCTGGACATCTTGCCACATTTTCATCTAAATGACTGTATACCTTCCTTGTGATAAAGAGACACTGATACCAAAAGCAATGACTGGGCTACTGACATAGCTTTCGTAAGTTCTAGATATTTGTGAGATTTTACAACAAGGTTAAGGAGAAAACTTTGTCTCCATGTGTATGATATGGCTTTGAAAAGAAGCGTCTTTGTATCACAGAGTTTTCACAATCTGTCTCCTTTAAACCTTTTGGTTCTCTTACTTGTAGAGGAAAGCTTGTACAACTTTGTTGCCTCCTCCCTCTTTTTTTTTTTATTATTTACAGAATTTGTCAATTGTTTGAGTAAGGATGGTTACTTCTGCTTGTTTGTGTAGTGCTTATATTACCGTGCTTTTATCTCAGCTGGGACCTCTGAGTAGTACAGTGCTGTAATAACTTAGAATATTTTGTTTCTCACTTGCATTGACATTTCATCTGAAAGGCCTCATACACAACATCTTGTGGCTTGTAGATGCACAGCATGTGGACAGTGCTGGCTTTGCCTTAACAGCTTTAGTCTTGCCTTTTATTTGCAGTCTGGTTTAGATAAGCCATGTTGCTGGATTGCTACTTGATTTGTGAAATAATGTTGATGAAACAAAGGGCTCAGACTTGTAGTCCAATTTTGCAGTTCAGCCAGGTGCTATGCATTGCCTGAAGCAGGTAAATGAACCATTCTTTGTTTTTCTGAATGTGCATACAAGTAGTAAAAGAAAGCTTAAGACAGTTAAAATGTCTTTGGTAATCTGATTTATCAAATCACAGTGGCTTAATGCACATCTGAACCTCTATTCCACCTTAATATCTCAGATAAACATTATTAAATACTAGTTTAATATATATGGAAATGTCAAGAAGAAAAGTTGGTATTATTGTCATTTGCAGAAACTCAGAGCTGACCCTTTCCAGCTGCAAATAATGATGCAAGGAAAGGAATGGCATTTTGGCAACTAACCATTTGTGTTCTCAAGCTTGTTAAATGATTGAATTGTGTAGGATGATTATATGGTAACTTATTCTTACGGATGTTCATATAAATTCTACTTTTGACAGATTCACTAGACCAAAACACACGACTACTTTTTATGCAAAATGTGGAAGCTGAAATGCATATTTTTGGAATATGGTCTCTGCATTATATTTACCTGTTGATGCAAACAGACTTCCTGCATGTGTGAACACATCCAACAGAGATGTACTTCTTAATTTCCTCAAACCCAGTAGCTTCAGGTTCTGTGGATCTGATATACCCTCTTGCCAAAACAACCTCACTGTTCCAATAAATTCTTCTGAAACACTTAGTATCTAAAATTTTGCAAATTGCCTGCACACAGGGTAGTTTCATTCAAGTTTTTATTTATGACAGCCACCATATGGGATGATTACATAACTTAAATTTTAAATCTACTGTCATCAGTCTTCATGTGGATTATTAGCATGAAGAAAAACTCATCATCATTTTATTTATTTTTTTTTCTAGATTTAATTTCTTTGTAACTTGTGCCAGTAGGAAATAGATGCACAAATACATTTGAAATATTATGATGTTTTTAGAACTACTACAGCTTGAATGTGCAAGTTCAGTCAAACCCTAAATTTTAGGATATTCTAGGGGAGGGGTAAAAAATGTGAAAGTAATTTTATATCAACTTGGAAATGATAAGAACATGGTACAAATTTCTGGAGGGTCAGGTGGTCTGGAAAGTGGAAGCAGTTGCTCTTAATCAGTGGATGAATGTGGCCATTAAGTGGAATCCATTGTCTTGAAAGGCAAACTTAGGTACAGAAGTTTGGTTTTAGCTGTGAAAGATGAGTGTTTTTTCTCTTTTTTAGCAGTCAGAATATTTCGAGATGGTGACTAGGAGTGTGATGATATTATTCTTACTAAAAATAGCTAGCATTATCTTAGTTTTCAGTATTGATTTCAGCAGGTGGTTATTTCTCGATTTAAATATGTCAGGAAGAAAGAAAATTATGTAATAAGCGGTGAGAATAATCCTGAAAACTGATGGAGTGACTTCTAGGAGTTGCAGTAAAGAGAGTGCACAGAATAAACAGGCGTTTAAAATTCTTCATCTTCAACTGGAAAAGGAACAATCCAGAAACTCCCTTGCAAACCTTCCTAGAAAGCCAGGATCTGCACTTTATCACTTTATTAGCTTTGTGTATTGAAGACTTTCCTGTCAAAATGTAATATTAAATAGGTAATGGAAATAATTGGAATTTTCCAGAATTACTGGAAAGACAGCTGGTAAGGGTCTCAACTCGGAGCCAGTTATCCACACCTATATCTTTTAAGCCCATTATTTCTTGTTCAGCATTGCATGAGTATGAACTCCAGTATTTGAAAACATTTGTCTCTCCTCAGCAATTTTTTTAAAAGAGAACAGCTCTAACACTATTCTCATCGTCATGAATTGTATTTTATGATAATTCTTGTTTCTCTACACAACATCTACCTTCAATTATTTCCAAAGTGTATATATCTCATTTTAGTGCCCAGTGGAACATTACCAGAGCTGGTAGAACAACAAGAGTACTCGTCCATTTCTCCTAAATCCCAGTTCAGTCTTTGCCTTTTATTTCTTTCTGTTGTAAAACCTGAACTATTGTTAAGTCATATTTGGATTCTTGTGGGCTATGGTTTTATGCAGAATTGCAACCTCAGCAGTTGTTATTAGCCATTATCTGAACAGTTAATTGTTCTTGGCTAAGCACTGAATCTTCCAGTTGGTTCTCATTGAACTAAATCTCCCTTTTTTCCCCAGGCTGCTTCTCCAATTTGTCAAGTTCATTTTCTATTCTAATTTTGTTCTCTAGCGTGCTTACAGCCCCCTCCTATCAACCTGTCAACCCTCCCACCAGAAAGCCTGTAAGCACATTGCAAATTTAATAAGTATAATCTTCATTTCATCGCCCAGGTTGCTACCTGAAGGCCTGGGAGGGTGTTGGGAGCAGTATGCACCACCATGGTGTCATGCAGCCTTCCCTTCTGTAGTGAGCAGTGATGAATAAGAGAAGTAATTTTTCTTCTCTACGTATTCATGGAGTGCCAGATCAAGCATTGAGCTCTGTGTGAGAAAAAGTAAAATTGTGAAATAGTGTAATAGTGGATATTTATGCAGACTCTGCTTAAATATAAGGGACAACTATAGTAAGAGGAAACATACATTCCTGTTGCTCGGTTCTGTGTCATCTTATTTGCTTAATTCAGTATTCAGTCCAAATTACTATTGATGGTATCCAATAATGTAAAGTAAAGCTGAGCCTATTTGCTAGAACAATTGAAGGAGCTTCTTAGGCAAAATATATTTGAGTCTCTGAAAGGTGTTTGATGCATATCTTTAAACAGTTCCAAGAAGGCACATAAGAACACTTTGTCAGAGTTGCTGAATAACGTGCATGAGGCAGATGGTGGTTACTTGCAAAGGAATAATTAAAGAATAATCATCACTGACACTCAGATCTTGGGAAGAGCTTGGCTGTATTTTATTGCTGTGACTGTGTCTGATTAATGGGATACAAACCCATTTCTTGGGTTCTGTTTCAGCATGTTCAATTGGCCATGTCCTGATTTCATGTTTTGGTCAAGATCTGCATGTATTAAATGCCTGGTGGGCATGCAGGGAGGACTCTGTGAGCTCCAGCAGGTCCCTTGGTTTTCATTGTGGCAAGCTGGGGAGAGCACCATGGTGTCCTACAGCTTAGTGCAGCCAGCCTGCTCCCTGCTGGTCCAAGTGGAGTAGAAAAATGTCCCCAGGGGACATGAGTTGTTACCTTTTTCTCTCAGAGCAGGTGAATTCTCAGATTTCATTGAGGCAGTTCTGTCATGTCTAGTTCCTGTGAGTACAGGGTCTGTGTTTGGAATTCACATTTTAATATTTTACCTGTAGGTAAAATATTGTTGTTGCCCCTGTTTTTGCTCCAAAGGGACAATTACAATTTAGTGTTAATTAGGGTGTTGCTGGGCCAAGTAAATAGAAAATATGCAAATGAATATAATAAATTTGATTTTATTGATTACTGTGATTATTGAGAGAGTTTCAGTAAGTGGAATTTTCTTTGCTTGCTAGTATTTTAGCCACTCTTGATGCTTAAGATAATTCAGTTTTACTGTTGCTTTCTGTACTCAGTCCTAAAGATTGATGAAGTTCATTTCATTATATTTACTAAAATATTAAGGCAACAGAACAAGAACAGAACAAGAAATTTATGAAATTTTGTGATTCCACACATAGCTTGAGCTTTGGAACCAGCTGTAACAAGCCTGTGCAGTCTTGATGGCATGGTTTGATAACAGCTTTGTGATTTAACTCCTTCAGGTTTTAAATGTTCTAAACCATAGAAATTCCCATCATATCTTCCAAAGAACTTAAGAAAAGTATTTTCACCTGGTAGAATTTGAAGTTCTGTGCACCTCTGCTAATGGTGGTAGCAAAGTTGCTAGCTAAAGTTGGTAGCAAATAAACCTGCTGTCCTGAAGCGATCTCTATACTTTGTGAAGCTTGAAGAAAAATAAGTGTATGTGGCAATCTTTCATACAATTTCGAATTTTATAGAGTTGGTGATGCCAATTGAGAAGGACAACATCATGTCAGTCAGCTCAGGGTCAAGAAGCATGGTTTGCTGTTTACGTACAACGTCAGTGAAAGCTTACTGTAATTATCCAGACAATACACAATTCAGCTGAGTGGTCAATTACTTATATTTTATTTTAATAATTTTGAATATTGTGGTGTGCTTATAGAAACTGGGTAAATTTAGGGATTGTAGAGGTTACACTGAGGACAGTGCTTGGCTGTGTGATGTTAAAGTTCTTTGGAAAGAAGACATTAGGCAGGACTCACAAGGGAAAAGTTTGCCCTAAGAAGAGGTGGGTGAGGTATTTGTTGAGTAACTGGTCTGTCTCAAAATAAATGACACTAACCAGTTGTTGTCTGTAGTTATGTTGTCTCACATCGCAGCTTTTTGAAAAACAAAAACCCTGCAGTTAATTCTGCTTGATTTTCAGATCAATTAATTTCTCTCTCTGCATCCCTCTGTCTTCTGATGGAGTAGATGTTACATCAGAGTTGGCCAAGCTATTTTCCCTTGCTTTCTCTTCATGCCTCCATAATTTTCATTTGTACGAGGGGGAAAGTGTGGATGTTAAGTAGTGCAGAATTTTTAACCTCTCATATTTCTTTCTCCCCATCTCTCCTGTTTTTCTTCTCCAAAATCTCCTGTTCTTGGTTGTACTGCAATTGTGTGGTGGTAGCTAATCCTATCACATCTTAGTATGAAGAAGGCACAAAAATGTGTCATCAGTGTCACACTTGAGAGAAGATTGCAGCAGCCTAGTTTTAAAATGAAAAACTAATTGTAATTTGGCCAGTTGTCATTTAAGCATATATTGCAAAGGCTTTTCTGGGAAGTGCATAGTTACTGTTTAAAGAGGATTTCTAAAAATGTAGAACTATATGGGTGCTGGACCCATTTCCTTCCTTGCTTCACAGTTCCAAAAATTCACACTATGTTTTTTCCCCTCTTAGGGAGAGCAAATATGTGGAGGTGTAGTCCATCATGTTCTTCCTCTCTAAATGGCAGCATTTTTCACACAGGTGTATTGGTGTAATGCCAATTTCACAGATTTAAAAATAAAATCATGCTGCATTTTAATTCAGTTATACCTCAGGTATTTTTTTTTTAACTTGGCAAACTAAGTGATAATAGCTGTTTTTGTTTTGTTCCAGTTTTACTCTGGAAGAATTCAATACTTGTAATGCAATTCCTTTTGACATGAGAAAAATGTAAATAGAAATACTTAGGGGAAAAATTAAAAGAAAAAAGATGCTGATTTCAGACTTAATTAAAATGCAAGTGGCTAAGTTTGTGGAGGGGAAAAGTGACAAGAGGAAATAGATTGACTAAATAAAAAAGCATGGACTATTTCTGCTGAACAGTGTAGAGTGGCATACATTTAGCACAGTAGGGTGTTATGTTGGATGGTATTGGTTGTGTGTATCTGCAAATGCAAGAAGGAAGACACTTCTGACTGGATTTGCTCAGTCATACAAAAGGAAAAGGGACCAGTATGAGGATTTCAAGCAGCAGAAGTGCTCGATAAGTGGTTGATCAGGAGGTGATTAACACTCTTAGAACTGGCAGCATGCTTGGTGTGTTGTTTCTGTAAGGCAGGTGCCAGCACACGTTTTAAAGAACCTGCCTTAAAATACAAATGTTGAAAAGTAAAGCTTCTTAGAGGCTTGGAGTTATAATTATGCTGTAACATAGGAAGGTCTGAGAGTTATATCTTGAAGTAGTTGGTAGGAATTTGTCAGGCTATCAGAAAACAGAGATGAAGCTTGTTAGAACAGTTACTAGCATTACTTTTTCATTGCTGGTCATTAGCACAAAATTGCTAGGAGTAATGGAGAAAGGTAGAAGAAAAAAATGTATCAGAATATATATTTAGAAGAATAATATGTTCTGAAATATGGCACCTCTAGTAAGTTTACCAGAATTTATCTCATTTCGTGGTGATGATGTCTGCTTAAACAAGGGGAGGAGTATGCATGCAGAGAAAGCAAGGATAGAGGGGAAAGAGAAATAATTTATACAAATGTTATTGAACTTTTCAGTTTAGCAATGGCAAACTATTTCTGAGATGGCCCTTTTGAGTCTTCAGTTAGGAATGGACTGCTATCATCATGAATCATGTCAAGAGCTTTTGGATTATTTTGATCTGAAGATCAAAATGGAGATTAAGCAGACATTTCCAGTTACCTCACTCTTCATACTGCTTTGTTGCTTCTATTATAGTTGTGTGAGAAATGTTGGAAATCCATATTAAAAAGAATGGAAGGATAAAAAGGAAGAGCAAGTAGATGAGCTTGAATTGAGTTAATAGTGAGTCTACTCCATGCCATGCTTCACCACACAGTCAGGTCTCAGTTCCTGCAGAATATTTTCTCAGTCTGAGTTCCTTTAATTCTATCATTATTTTAATGACAAATGAATATTCAGAATAGGAGACACTGTTGTTATATGAAATGTGGTTCTGTTTATTGTCCCTGCAGGTACTGAAGACTTTGAGGAACATGCAGTGAATTGGTTGTTATGAAGTTAGGCATTCATGAGAAATATCGTGACAATTGGAAAAAATATAGTTTCTCAGTTTTATGTCCCCTGAAAAATATTTCTGTACACTGAGCTAGGCTACCAAATAGTGCTCCTAGAAAGATGAAAATTTTGAGAGGAAACTATGAAGTGCAGTGAGAGTAATGTGAAAATGAAAACAGTGTGTGATTAGTTTTTATGATTGTCTAATTCAAGCAAGGGTAGATTGTAAACATTCTTTTTTTTCCATTGAGATGAAGATGGATATTCTGAGCAGTCATAATTTAGATTGGTGCTGTTAACATTTTGCATTTATCAATTACGAGCAACTTAGCGTAGCAAAAGATTTATCTTTGGAATTTGCCTTGAAATGTAAGAGCTCATTTGGTTCTATAGGCTACCCAGCTGCTTCACTACCTAGGGATATTTTTGTAAAACTTGAAAAACTTAGCCTTGTTCATAAATAATTATTTTCTCCACTAGTGACTTCAGGAAGTTTGGAAAGACATTCTGAAGTCTGAATACAAGCTGGCCAAGCTATGTGTTTATTCCTGTGCTAAAGACCTTTAAGGATGACTCTTGTCTTTGTGGAGCTGAGACTCAAAAGAGCAGCATCCAATTTCTTATACTGATTAAATGTTTAACTTTCATGAGCATACTACTGCTGCTGTTTCAAGCCTCATTTGGGTCAGCAGCAGGAGTCTCTCTTACTGCCCAAAAGGCAATGACAGATTATGTCTCTTATGCAGAATAATACTGTGTATGCAATATATTAACAAAAGAAAAATTTAAGCTTGTTAGGCTGGGTATGGATGAGAAGGAGATTGTAAGGTGCTTTTAGAAGCTGAAGGAAACAGGGTAAAAATGATTATTTTTCTGTAATTACTTATTTTACCCTGAGGAGAATGGCAGCTCCCCATTTTTCATAGCCTTCTCCATCCTGTCACTTCTGTTCTGAAGAGACATAGGCTCTGAAAGAATTAGCTGGGTGAGCAAACAGGCCCTTTTATTTTATTCTGCCATTTTTCTTTATGCTTTGGCAAGGCCACCTGGCTGCTAGGAGTCAGATCTCTCCAGGAGGTTTCTCCACTTCAGGCCTCACGTGAGTGAGTAATTCAGCATCTGATGTGCTGCGACCACTGGCCCTGGTGTGGGACAGGTGTGTCTCCCTTGTTGCACAGTCTGTAGACGTGCTGGGTGTGCTGTGTAAATGCTTAAGGGTCTCTCTGATGTGTATCTTCAGAAAGGCTGCTACCAAGGCAGTATTTCCCAGCTGGGATAACAGATAACTAATGCATACAGTTAATAGTAACTATAGCAGTTCATACCATAGGAATTGGAACTGGACCTTCAGGAACAGACTTGTGACAGGTCTTTAAAGCTGGCAGTCTAGTAGATGAATGTTTCGTAGTAATAATTGTCACAAATTAAGTTTATGCCTGTTAGATTCTTTTTCCAATGGAACAATTTTTTACTGGAAGATGTTTTGCATGAATTTGCCAGTTTCAACAACTTTTTTCCCCTGTAAGAATCTGTATTTTATCTGTGTTGGTTTTATTGCACCAGAATGCTTTTAGGGACAAAGTATTCAATTTTGTCAGTTAATCTTATTTTGCTTACATGTATTTTGCCAAAACAACTATTATTTAATTAATACAAACTCTATTTCAATGCTTTCATATATTAATTTTGTTATAGTTGTATTTTAGATTTAGTGTTATGATGGCAATTTACAAATAAGAACCTGTGAATGTGGAAGCACATAAAGTACATTATTTTCAAGAGCATGGAGTTGTAATATAGTGGGGGTTCTTCCCTATAGCTTGTGAAGAATAGTCATTTTAAGAGAAAATGTTCTTTTCGGAGAAAAGTTTGATCACGAATCTTAAAAAATACCAAGTTGTTTCTCAATCACACATATTGTTATTGAAGTGTGTGTATTCATGCAACTGGATGTGAGAAACTCTGCTGCTCCCACTGCTTGTGGAAGAAGGATAAAAAGAAGCTTGTAGTAGTGATGGCTCTGGGAAGCACTTTAACACACAGCCTTGATAGCTGTTGTAATCTCAATTTTTAATTTTCTTCTTCTTTGGCATATTTTTTAAAAATTTTATTAGGGCTTTGTTAAGAAATGTGTTGTTTCTTTTTTTATATAGACTTGAATTAATATTTTGGGTTCTGCCCCCATTACTTTAATAAATCAAACAGTGTGTTAGAAAGACTGTCCACAAGTATGTTGAATATTGCTCTGGAAAGCAGTCATGAAACATCCAAACAGTCCCAAGGCTGTTAAAATGCTTACAAATATAGATCTAACTTATTTGAATTTAATTCCTTACATTCTTTGATTTGTGTTTCCTATATTATTGTTCTAGATGGTTTTGTCTCAAGCTCTAAAACCGATAGTGTATCTGCCCAAGTTTTTATTCTGGCTATGAAGCTTCAAAAATCAAACTTAGTCTTATAAACCAAGTGACATTTGGAACTCGATGCCTTCTATACTCACATGTATGATGAATATATTGCTGGAATGAAGACCTTAAACAAAGTAATTAAAATTTAAGAAACACGGTTTTTTTTCCATGAATGATGCTTCTTTTGCTCTATGTTTTTGAGAGAAGCCTTTAAGAAAATAGGAATTCTTATTTGCACGCTTGGTTTTTATTAGCTGAGAGAGATTAATTTAAAATTTTATTATGTTACCAGGAACATCTGTATCTCTTATATATAACAACAAAGGATACTGCTTTGACTAGTTTCTTGATAATTTTAGTGTAGACTTTGACAGTTAGGGTTATTTTACATTTGTGTCCTTGGTGTTTTGTTGTTATTTCACAGTAACATGACCACTAATGTCTTTGTACATATTCCTATGCAACATAATTGCATAGCAACTGTGCAAGTTAAGGTTAAAATAATTCCTTTCCTTCTCCTCACAACTGTATGCATGCCTACTTTCACATGAACCAATTCTTTAAAATTCTGGATTGAAAAAGTACAACTGTAAATGCAAAGCAAAATTAATAAATGGTGTTGTTTTCCCATCTTTATTGTGTATTAGTTGCAATGTGCTTATTCTGGAAAGAACCATATTGGTCATTTCAGTATATATTGCTTGCAGTTTTTATTTTGGGCAACTGTCCCAATGTAACTTGTGAGAATGCTTATGTTAATTTTCAAAAGTTCTTTTTCTAGAGAAAAATAAGGTCAAAGAGCGTTTTTCTTAAAGAAATTAACAGCACTGGAAACCTTCATGTTTCTTTCAAATAACTTTCTTATCTGCTATAAAGCAGCCACATGAAGAAAATCATCTGTTTTGGTCATAGTAAATTAAGTAGTAAATGGGCAAGAGCTGGGAAAGCTTCAACATTTAGAGCTCTACAAATAGTCAAACACCTATCAATTTTCCCAAAGAAGTGATGGGATTATTTTCGAATAGGAGAGGCTTAATCACACCTTTTAGTATGTGGAAGAGGCTGGATATGAAACCATTAGGTGATGTTAAAAATACACATCTGAGCTGAAAAGATTTTTCCATATGCTGCAATCTTCCTGAAGGCTGTACTAAGCAGAGCTTTGTAAACAATTCTGTTGATGCATAGGAATTCATCTCAGCAGTGTTAGTCTTGCAATAAAGATGGGTGAAAAGCAGAAAATACTTGTAGTTCCCCCCAGAAAGTCACACCTTAAAATAGGAATGTACTGAACACTCAAAAGGAAAAGATCCTGAAGAATCAGAATGTCAGTTTAAAGTGATTTGAGGAGTATTATCATCCGTTATGTAATTTGTTTGTGGAGTGCTTGTTATTGTTGTGGTTGAATACTTTTTACCCAGGGAATGTTAGTTATATAAAGTTGATGGGCCTGTGTATTCTAAAACAATACATGTCTCTGATGCAGGGCTGGAAGCCTTCATGTCCTGGAACACTGTTTTGAGGACTGACTAGTAAAAGTAAAATAACACAAACAGCCTTGCCATGAGTATAGACTGCTGAAGGAAGTTTGAAAGAATTAAATACTTTGTATTAAAATACAAAGTATCAAAAATACATTGTAAATGGTAGTATGGTGGTAGTGCTTTTTCAGACACTGCCTCGAAGGGGTGGACTTTTAAAAGTTAGAGGTCCTTTTTAGATGTGGTTGCAACTAGTCATCTTATAACTGTTGCTTGTATCTCCAAAGCTGCTCTCATCACTGGGAAACAGAAGTGTACATTTTGTCTCTGAAAAGTAATTGAAAAAAATAATTGAAGTAGGCCACTAACTACTCTATGTTCTCTTTCCTTGATGGGAGGAATTAAGAAATACAGCCTTTTGTACTTTTTTGAATGTTAAATTTGTCTCCCTTTTCCCAGCAGGAGACGTGCTCAATGGAATACCCTGTGGTTTGATTTCATTTGTGCTTTAAGGAGAGCAAATTTTGTTGACCTTAGTAGAAGATGCACACATTAGTATAGTGGATTATGTAGTTAATTTATATTTTTGGCTGACATAAAATACTAAGACTCATAACCATTTCTCTAAAAATGTTAAAGAAATATGTAAAACAATGTGGAGAGAAGTACTTACTGTGCAGTACCACTGGCACAGAAAAGTAGTGTATTAAAGTGCACTCTTGGTGAAAGATGAATGGGGAAGTAGAGAAATGTGCTATTCCAGCAAGGCTGGGGTATGGACAAAGTTGTCACTGCAGGACAATTTAGAATGGAAAGGGCTCTACACATATTATATGTTCTTTAAATGCTTAAAAGAGGCAGAAGAACTTAAAAGCCATGAATAAATAAAGCTGGCAAGTTTTCCTTTCTGCTCCGTCCATCCAGTTTGTTAAATTATTCTCCTTGCTCTGGTAGCAGAGAGCCTGCCAGGAGTGCATTAAGCATCGTGATTAATGTCTGTCACATGTTTGTTCTCTCATCTTCTCCCCAGCAGGTGGTGTGTATATGAAGTGCAATTTTTTTTTTTTTAAGTTTAAAGAAAAAGTCTGTAAAGATGCATATATGTGTGAAAGCAGACAATGTCAAATAAGTGGAACATGTGCTTGGAGCAGAAAGGGCCTGTGATATTCCTCAGTTCCAGAAAACTGGCCTGAGCAAGGAACAAAGTATCTCCACAAAGGTTCTGTCTCCACTGCAGCTGATTTCTGTTCTCATTCTAGAGACAGCCTGTGAGCCAGAAGTAGTAAGATAACAACCTTCCTCCCTTAACAGTGGGTTAGCATTGGAGGCAGCCTGGGCTGTAGCAGCCACACTCTGGTGAGTTTGGGATCTCAAGGAGCAAAGTCATGATCCTGAATTTTGAGAGTGAGCTTCCAGTTGTTGAAGGACTTGGTGAATGAGATCACCTGGGAAATTGTCATTAGGTACAAAGGAACTGACCAGAGCTGGCAACTCTTTANCCTCAGTCTTTGCTGGCAGCCAGACTTCCCAAATAATTCAAGTTGCTGAGCCTCCAGGCCAACTACATCCTGGGCTGAATCAAAATTGGAGTGACCAACATGTCAAGAGAGGTGATTCTCCCCCTCTACTCTACCCTTGTGAGACCCCACCTGGACTGCTGCATGCACCTCTGGGGTCCCCAGCACAAGAAGAATGTGGACCTGTTGGAACTAGTCCTGAGAAGGGCAATGAAGATGCTCAGAGGACTGGAGACAGGCTGAGAGAGTTGGGCCTGAAGAAGAGTAGGCTGAAGAAGAGAAGGCTCCAGGAAGACCTTAAAGCACCATCCAGAACNTGATCTCATTGGGCATTCCAGTACTTCAAGGAGATTTACAAAAAAAAGTGGAAGTGACTTTTACATGGGGTAGATAGTGATAGGACAACAGGGAATGGTTTTAAAGGAGATATTTAGATTAGATGTTAGGATGAAATTCTTTATTCATGGTGGTGAGGCATTGGAACAGGTTGTCCAGAGAAGATGTGGATATTCCCTCCCTGGAAGTGTTCAAGGCCAGGTTGGATGGGGGTCTG